>JAVJIF010013577.1:0-148169 GCA_038442645.1 Agave tequilana | reverse complement strand
TGAGAATACGATCATGATCGCAGACCTCTATATACCAGCAGTTTGTTTTTCGAAGCGGTCCATTTATTCCGAAGCAGGACATTTGCGTCTTTCGCTACTGAGACACTTCTGTACTTGACACGTGAGTGCACCTGATTGGTTTTAAAAAAAAGAAGTGGCTGAAGTGGATAAAATTATGAAGCTAATTTTTTTTTAAAACTTCAATTTGACATAGTGAGTGTAGCGAAATCCCTTTTCATTAAAAAAAATTGAAATAAAAAAATAACATTCATTGGGAGAGAAAATGTAACACTTATCCTGAAATAGAAGACGAAAGTTTTCTCTTCTCACCATTAAAGATCAGAATTTTCTAGCATCAGAGAAAAAACCCACTGAAAAAAGATAAATCAATTCTGTTTTTTTCCTACGTGCATAGCATTTGTCAAAATCTAGTGTTAATTATAAGCAGAGAGGATATTACGCAGATATTAACTGAAATGGATACTGACTATTTGATACCACTTTGAACAGATTGAAATATAAATCAGATACTTGAATACTTCAAATTTGAGTGATACACATGCATCTGAAAAGATAAGTAAAAGAGACAACAATTTATAGACTTTCTCCTCTCGTTTAATTTTATGTCTGAAATATGTTAGATCATAGAAGAGAGTTAATGGAGAGTGAATTAATAATATTGATATAAAACAGAAATCATGAATCTAGATGTTCTTTTTTTTTCCCCCTCTACCATACGATGAAATTGAACTAAATTTGCAACATCATTATGGAAAACAATCTAATTTAGATTCAAAACTGAATGAACCTGATAAGAAAGAAGAGATTCCAATTGTAGTGGTCAGAATTTTGACTCTTGTCAAGACACATGACACGTGTCCCTTCACATCAGGAACGTCTCAAGTGAACAACAAAGTTGACATACTAGCTGACGCACTCGACCCAGAGGAGAAAACCTTGGGCCTTACCCCGAGCTCACACACACACACACACACACACACACACACACACACACAACCAACAAAAAGCAAGGGTTCTCTGAGGAGACTCTGACTCCACGTTGGATGCGGCTTAGCGGCAAGATTCTTCGATTTACGAATTCAGTTACACTATCAGATATTCCCACATTCTAAATATACGTCTATTCAATGGGGACAGTGATGAATAGCCGTGAATATTTTTACATATCAATCCTAATGACCAAGCGTTGTAATCTGAACAGTTATAAAGAAATCATTACGCGCAAATCATACAGTTATGAAGATCTAAAATATCTCTACTATTAGTTATGACAGCCAGGATGTTTATGCATCTTGATGTCCATCAAGAGAAGGGATCGGATCTTAGAAGTTGTAAACACGATAATATTCCGAGAAATTTTCTGTTCAGATATTACATGACCCTGATCCGAAGCCGTTCCATTTACACCCCTAGTTAGAATTTAACATATCTTGCAATCATTCCTTTGTTAATCCTCTTTGTTCATTGTATAATAAATAATGATTAAAAATATGCTCAATTGCTAATAAATATAGATAAGAAATCTACCTAGTGACATAATCCAATGGCATCTTAGTAACTAAGTAGTGAAGTGAAGGGCAAACATGACAATCATAATCCAATCAGAGTGATTCCTTGCTCAAATTTGATTGGGAGATTCCAAAGAAAATTGAGGCACTGATGGGTTCCTTTTAGCATCTCTCTCTTCAGCTGGGGGCCCACAAAAACTTTGGGGTCTCTTTTATCTCTTAGGTGGCTCACCCACGCCCTTAGCATTTTTCATTAGCTTTGTTTATTAAACTTGTTACATCATGTAGTTGTCAAGGTCACATTCATACGAAGACATCTACACCGCTTCTGGTAGTTGGAAAGCACAAATGAGAAAAAATATATTGTATTTTTTTATATTTAATGAGTCACGTGAAAGTGAAGAACGTAAAAAATTTGATCATAAAATTAATTATAAAATAATATTAAAATAAAAAATAATTATGTGAAGGACTTGGAGACCATTTCAAAACACTAACCTTCCTAGATAGCGTTGCTCAAATCCTTATATCTCCATGTCTAGCCGATGTGAGACTATTTACAATTACAAAATTTTCACTGCGTGGGTGAAGGCATGGAGTAATCAGGCTCATTGCCATTGGGGAACATCACACCTATATGCACGACTAAATTCAGGGCATGCCTTTAATATCACTTGAAGGACTTGAGGCACCATTTCAAAAGACTAACCTTCTAGGTAGAGTTGCCCAAATTCTTATATACCGAAGATCATCCCCATGTCTAGCCGATGTGGGACTATTTGTTTGACCCAAATCCCAACATTATGAAAAAAAAAAAGGATTGTAATTAATGCAATTGAGAATTACATCACCACAAAATTAATTGTTTTAAGTTATAACTCATTACAAATGAGATTTACATAACCACAAAATTAACTGTAGCACCCTGAAAGTTGAGAAAATTGTTGTGTAAAAGAGACGTGTAAAAAGAAAAAGAGTTTTCTCATTTTTCTTTTCCAGCTTCAAACAAACAACAAAAGTGAAAAATGAGTTTTATCACTTCTACACTTCCGCACTTCCACCCCAATCCAAACAGTAATGAAAAGTTTTATGGTATTCAATCCGTATTAATTTGACTTCAGAGTGCAGTGCAATAAACATTTTGATCCTAATTGCAGGTTTCAAAACATCTCACTCTGTAACAGTGTGATAATTTAGACACTTGTCTCTCCAAGCTAAAGTTGGAAAAGATCATCTCTCCTTTCAAAAGTAGACAAAGTGTGTTTCTCAACATATTCAATCCACAGAAATTCAAATATTATTCAGAAATTATGCCAAAGAATCACAATACAAGGACTTCTTATTGATTTGAAAATATCTCAAGACTCGTTTAGGTTTCCTACAAGTGAGTCACATATATTTCTTAAGGAAAATACTAATTGCTAATACACTGAAAAAAAAGACATAAAATGGGAGTCACAGGTTACAAACAGTACTGAAGAAGTTGTTAGAAAGAGAGAATTCATATGATTCTTGTATTGTTTTCCCCTTAAACTAAATGATACAAAAAATATATATATATATCGAATATACGAATTACCCACCTTAAATCACAAGCAAGTCCTCGACCAACATATCATACGTCTAAGAGCAAGCATTTTAAACAAAAAATATTGTCAATATTATTGGAATAATTTCCTCCATTTTTAGAGTATCAAACTTATTTATCTAAAAGGATGTTCTTTTGCACTATTTTAAACTTTTAATCATCTTAACCAAGAAATTGTCACCATGGACCCCTTGCCACATGTAGGGGAGGCAGCCAAGGAGAGACTCCAAATTATAAGATCCAAAAGAGATTTTGCATGTGGATCACCCTTTTTTGTGAGCAGGGAAAGCAAAATGATATCAAAGAGTGAAAAAGGGTCCCCATCTCACACAACATGTTCTTGTCTCTCCTCTTTAAAAATGGTGCAATAATGAGCTTCAACTATTCACCAAGGGGACATGGGTTTAGGTTGTGCCCCCACTCGACCCATTCTTTTCTTTTAATATCTCAATCGAAAACTTTACAATTTTTTTGTTTTTGATAACACGGGAGTATCTCAAAAGGTTTGCAATCACCCTCAGGCTAATCTTATGCACACCACAACTTGACCCCCTGATTTTTCACTTATTGAATGATGATGAGCCTCTCTTTTAGAACAATATCTTTTCTTTGAAGGAGTTAGGTCAAATACAAAGATTATATGCTTGTTACTTTATAAGTTTTTGAGTAATGTTATTGCCTTCTCCTTCAAGAGTGGAACTTGATGTGTGGGATAATTCCTCTCACAACCAACCAAGAGGAGGGAGTATGGTTGTTTCTACTGTCCACTTGTGTGTTTTTTTTTTTTTTTTTTTTTTTTTAACCTTTTAAAAGCAAAAGAGGAAGTAAAAAGGGGAAAAAAAATCAAAATTTCTTTTTTAATCTTGATCACTTGAGCAAGGTATCTATTTAGCATTTATTGGGAGCAAGGGGGTATAAAGGGCTTCAAGAGTGGCAAGGGGTGGACCATCAGTTGGCAATATATTTTTCTAGCATGTTTGCTTGGTTGGCTGCAGCTTGGCACATATGGATGCAACATACCATTTGATAGGGTTTTGTTTGGAATGAACACACACACACACACACACAACACACTAGTTTTTGTATAGAAACACACACACACACACACACACACACAAGTTTTTGTATAGAAACACACACACACACACACACGACACACTAGTTTTTGTATAGAAACACACACACACACACACACACAAGTTTTTGTATAGAAACACACACACACACACACACACACACACACACACACACACAAGTTTTTGTATAGAAACACACACACACACACACACACACAAGTTTTTGTAGGACTACATGATGAATAAGGTGGTTACCTTCCACTTCCTCTAGTATAGGAGAGAGAACTCTCCTGTAACACATAGTTAGACTGAACTATGTAAGATCTAAATACTCTAAATTGATTACCATCTCCATGCTACTAGTGTCCACAGGTCTGAGGCTTGATCTGGTGAAATTGCACTCTCACTGCAATACTTGGAGATGCAAAAGTGATATTTTGTTGAAGTTGTATAGCCCCAGTTGCAAAACTGGGGAATTTTTTACAGCTTGCAAGCTTTTTGGTTAGTTGCAAGTAGTGCTACAATTCAATTGGTACTACATGTGGTAAGTGGGAGAGGACCATCGTATCACCACGAGGAAAGCCTCTCTCAACTTGATACATTAGAAGTACTCTTTTTATGTATCACAACTTGCTAGAAATACTCTTTTCATATATAAATGATTCCACTTGCTCCGATATCATCTACAACGATCAACCAAATCAAACAGATAACTTGCAATATTACTTGCGCGAGCACAACTTAAAATGTAACATACATGCAACTAACCAGACATGCAACCAAATAGTCCCTCTCCCTCGAGGAGGAAGAATACAAAGAGAAGAGAGACACATGAATCTATACTTGATTCTATTTAGATCCTAATTTAACCAATTTACTTCATGAAGAATACAAATGAGGATTAGGCAGCCATCATGCCTTTTTTTTTTGCAGGATGGACAAAAGAAAATAAAAGGTGATATCACATGAATCCCCAAGCTTGTGCATGCACATGTAACTGAGCAAGGTATCATCCCACTTTTCTCAAATGCCATCTGTTTTGATGAAAGGATTCCTTTCCCTTTCCATGTGATTGATATCCAATAAACCTACTTTCTTCTCCTCCAAGGTTCCAATTTGATGAGTGAGGAGGGGAAAGAACAAGAGACAAAGAAGACCTACCAAGTGAAAAAGAGTCTTTAGGCACTCCACAACTATGCAACCACTTGGGCAATTTGCAGTCCTTGCCTTGTTATCTCCCAAAACAAATAAAATGAAAAACAATAGGTAAGAGTAAAAAAGAAAAAGGGGGAAAAGAAAAAGATTCCTAAACCCTAGAACCAAGTATTGGAAGCTTTCTTCTTGATATTCCACCTAATAAAGTGACACATTGAGGTATATAGCATAATCTCCTTTAGTGACACACACTAATTGAGAAATAAGTAAAAGAATTTTGTTTTGTTTAATTCCACATGCTCGAGTTTTCAACATCATTGTAGACAACCTAAGCTAAAGTTTGAGTGGAAAACATCTATACCATTTTTTTTTTCATTTTTCTTCTCTTGATTGAATGAAAATGATAAGTGGTTTGCAACCCACCTTGAACATGTGACGTCTCTCATCACAAGTTGGCGAGTTGAATGCACGCCGATGTGATTGTTCTTACGAGTGCCACTCGTCAAAGTCCAATTGGAACCAAGCTAGTGTATCTTCACCTTAAAGTGAACAATATTGGCCACCACACACATCAACTTGCACCAATTCAGAATCCCATGATTGTGAAACAATTTGCCTTTCCCATGTAAGATTGATCAAACTAATGTTAAGTTAGCCAAAATGGAACCATATCAGCACACCAACTTAACTTCATATGTAAAATACCTTCCATGAGGATAGAAGACCAAATGCATGGGCAGCCTATGGGAAGTTGAAGACAAGATTAGCTCCTAGGTTTGGGGGGATGAATTAGGAATATAGGACCAAATAATTTATCTTGATACATGAAAATGGGTTTATACCAAACAAAGAAAGAGAAATCTCAAGAGCACGAGTACAAAAAACAATGGTACATAATAAGAGTTGAAGAAAGAGAGAGGTGCATCTACATAGGTCCATTACCTACAAGGAAAGTTGAGTCCTTGCACCACTCAAGTGAAGACTTTTGAAACAATGAGAGTCAAGAGTTCAACCAATCTTGTTAATTGTGGGCTTGAAATGACCTAATGTGGTCCCTAGGCTCCTAATGTGGTAGAGTTAAACAAAGTTTTAGTTAATCATGCATGCATAAAGCAACTCCATGCATTTGGTACACCAAATGAACAACTATCAAACCCATTTTGTAGACTTTGAGGTCCTGAGAGAATCCTCTTTGTTTAGCACTAAGCTACCTAAAACCTAATGAAGTCACTTTTTATTAATCAAGAAAGAGAATAGTACATTTCCTATGATAAAATAAAGACTCCACTTAATTTTGTGATAATTCACATTCTACATTGTCAACAAAATGCTAAAATGAGCTAGTTCATTTGTGATAAGTAAATATTCCACATATATTGAAAATTATTAGGAATCCTACTACTGGAAGTTGACAGGAGATGTACAATGCAAGGAAGTTAGTTGCATCATAACTGGCCGTAATTCGTAGTTGTAATTGGTAAAGTCTTTTACAATTGTAAATGAGTTACATGTATGTAAATTTTACGGTGTTTGGTTGGTAATATAAAATTGTAAAGTGGGAAAGTGTATTGTACTTTACGGTGTTTGGTTATCGTAATGTATGAGTCGTAAGTGAAAAAGTTGACCACAAAATTAACTATTTGGTGATTTTAAAAGTTTAATACTGCAAATAAATATTAAAAAAGTTAAATATTAAAATTTTTTAATATTAATATAAAAAAATATTACAATTTGTATGACCACAAAATTAACTGTAACTGGGCTGTAAGTGAGTGGCAATTGGGTTGCAAGTGAGTGTTAGTTGAGTTACGTAAGTCTTTTACGAATTACGGTCCAAACAAACGCCGTAGTTGTAACTGGGTAGTAAGTCATTTACGAATTACGGAGTTTTACGCGAAACAAACGGCCCCAAATACAAGTACTTGTAGGGTAGAAACTTCCACAAAACTTGTTTGCCCTTGATTTTTTATGTGGCATGAATGCAGACATATTCCTAAAAATGTAGGTTTTCATACACATATACTAATTTGCATGATTAAATATTTAGTTGAGAAACAAAATCACAACATATTTCTGGTGTAAAATTCTCTCTATTTATCTTCTTAAATGTGGTATTTCGGATGATAGGGATGATAATAGAGAAAACAACAATCTCTGTACTCACAAAGGGAAAAGGAGAAGAAAATTCTAATGCAATAAGTAATATTCATAGTCATAACAAAGAGGGGACAACGAAACAAAAGAAAGAACAGTCAACAGTCTTTTTCCAATGTGCATACTATTCTTATTATCATCACCAAAGTTTTTGTAAAGACAGTGGTGGAGAAAATTGAGAAATTTTGAACCTCTCAAAAGAATGCAAAGGGCAAGAAAATGGTTATAGTTATTATCTTTGGCCATCCAAATTAGATAAGAAACACTTATTGGGTGGAGGAGCTCATTCCTAAAATAAAACAACCCAATCTCTTGAAGCTCCAAAATATTATAGACTGAAGTACTAAAAGGCATCATCTTCACTTGGCAACAACATAAAATTCAGTGGTATGCACCATTCATTGGATCTATCAACCTTCAATACAAACATCACCATCTAACTCTCAACTCTCTCACCCCAAGAAACACTTTATCTTCCAATGGCTCCTCCAACTATTATTACCTGAAGAAAAAGAGCAAAAAGAGTCCAAAAATCTACATCTCCATCACACCAAAATTGGAATGCAAGTGGGCCTAACATGCCATCTTGCAAAGATTCCAAGGTTCTCAAAAGGATATACCCTCCCTCAAACATAGATGTCAGCCAAACTGCAATGGCTCTTTGAGACTTGAGAGCAAAAGATCAAGGCATATATTCCACTCCCCACCAATATACCCTTTAGGTGTGAAGGTAGCTTCTTGTAGTAACTAGGGAACCTCTAATGCCTCACCCTATTTGTGCTTGAATCTTTAAGACCTCAACTTGGAGTAATAAATAATGAAAAGAGTTCTCTTTTGATGGTTCCTTCCATTAGTTTAACTTGGTAGATCAATATTAGAACAATAATTAAGCATGAAGGAAGAAATAGGAATAAACACCTCCATGACCTTCCATAACCTTCCATTGGTTATATCTACTCTAATAATGCTTTGATGACACCTTTAATTAATGTATCCTTGCATATCATCAAGATCAAAAAGATTGTTAGAATAGGGAGTAAGCTAGACAAATACGAAACTATTGCTCTTTTCGTGCCTCTGTAGCTATCTTAACCCTCCACTCGTATTAGATTTTGCCTAAACATGAAGGTTTTTTTTATCTTAGAAAACTTTAATAACAAAATGGTTTACAAAAGGTTTTTTCTCATTCACACAACTTGATTTCCTAAAACTCATGAATAATAAAATCAATATAATGAAAGTCAATGTTGTTACTTATTATATTAAATTGTGAAAAATATACAATAAATATGGCACATCTTCACAAAATATTGTTTCAAGTAAATAAGATTCATGTCCAGTAAAAACCAAAAAAATGGGACAAAGTTGACTTTTTATGAATATTTAATGTAATAGATCATATCTTGTCATGAAGACTACATCTCACAACCATTGGCGCACATACTAGATACATGGTATATATGCATAGAATTCCTTTCTATATTGCCAATCAACAGTAACATAATGTACGAGTTGATCACGTCAAGATCACACTTAATCAATCTTCAAACTAAGGTGATACATCAAAATGCAACAACATTACAATGTATTCATAATTTGGCTATGAAGACTCGACCATGGACCAACATTGATGTGCTTATTGTTTTGTCTATGACGTATTGAACTCTCTTCTAGGGTTTTCTATAATAATGATATGCTCATATGCCTTGCTATAATATTGGAAAAAGGGAAGAAGATATAAAGTGAGACAGAGGGATTACATTCTTGGGGCAAAGATTTGGTCAGTTTGTGGGGATGGGAATGGGCAAGAGATGCAAAATTAAGATACGAGTAAAGATCATGTCCACCTCTTTAAGGAAAAGAATCGATAGCATATTGGGTCCTTGAAGTTTAGCATCTAATGCTTTTCAGATGGAGGTTAATGGTGCTAAGATGCTTCCTGAATGTGAAAAGGGAGCACTATAATTTCTTTTCACATACCTTTATTCTACATGCATGCCAAATAACTAAAAGATTAGTGCAAGGACACAACAATTAGTTGATCTATCGTTTTTGTGCTAAATGCATTTTTAGTTGGAATTTACATCCAGTGGGTTTCTATAGTTTCTTCTCATCCAACTCTTCTCTAAATAGATGGATCATTCTAGTAGTATGCCTAATTATGTCCACAAACATGAATAACTTTAATTTGTTGGTATAGCTCTTCTAAGAGTTAATTTTAAAAAAATATAAATCAAGATAATTACTATAAATACCAAAATTGCTCGAACTAAAGTATAACTTTCCTACATGCAGTCGATCACTGGAATCTTCAGAACAGCAAACACCCCAACATTGTCTAAGATCACATCGGTTTGAAATAACTCATTGTATATATTAACTTTCATGTCTAGTGTTGTGGAAGCAAAGATTTATGCCTCACTTGTATACTAAATGAGGGTGTTCTGGAGCATAAAGTGCATTAGAGGAGTTTAATTAAAACTAATGCTGAGAGGGTTCACATCTACCATCAATAAGCATAAGTTTAATAAAGCTCATGACATCATCTAATACTTTAAATAGGTTGTTTTTTTAATTAATAATGAGAAGGCAACTATGTCCCGACTTCACTTGAAAGTAACTCACAAGGAAGATGACAATAGGAGGAGGAAAAAAATGTAACACAAAGACATTAACAAAACAAGAACAATACTTGCGCATATTAATATAAGTACAATGTGTTATAATTCATGATGCAGGTTATAATCAAGTAATAAGATGATTTCATGCATAGATCACAGTTCTAAAGAGTACAATAAAAACTAGGTCATACAGCTATAAACTAACACTGTTGGCAGTACCAACTACACAGTTTTGTAGTTTTCAACTACACTCAAGTATATATCTTATGAATATGAGTATTCAACTATGGGTAAATGTTGGTGTATTCAATGTACACATTTTCTATATTAAAGAGATAGAGAGATTACATTATATAATGTAAGATTTGGTTGGTTGGTGGGGCTGAGACTTGGAGAGGGAAGCAAAATTTTTAAGGAAGAAGTAAAGCTCATGTCCATCTTTTCAGGAATAGCCCTATAGCATATTTGGATGCTGGAGTTATTTAACTCCAAATGCTTTGCCAATAAAGGCATAAAGATGCTCAATTATGTGCTTCCTTGAATTGATTTGCAAAGCAGCAGTTTTTTCCCCCTAGTGGTCTACCTTATTGGTCATACAATTGAGCCCCTGTAAGTGAAAAGGTAATCTCATAAAAGGAAGATATCAATGTTTGCTTCTAGAGGACTACTTTTGTTTTTGAGGCATAAGATAAAACAAACCGAAACAGGAACATATTCCTTGAGAAGCAATAAGTTGACAGTCTAAACCATAGTGAAATCAAATATCGGCAATATCATATCGGATTTTGAGGTACCCAATACGATATTAGCGCTATAGTATTGGCCGATATTAGGTTGATATTGTTGATTTGGCTGATATGACCGATATTGATGGCCGATATACGCGATATTGATACTAAAAATCATTAGTTGATAAATATCGATTACGAGATTTTCCACCATGGTCTAAACCTTGGAAGAATCGAGCCTTAGGAAGGCTCTAGATTGTTGAAGTATCTTGAACCGTTGACCTCTCCCATAACATTCATGTGTTAGTCAACAGTACAAGTTCCTCTCACGTAGTTTCTGCTTCAGTTCTACAAGCATCTAATCTCAGGGTTTTGTCTGCACACACACGTCCGTTCACCCACCCGCCCAAACATACACACAACCACAAATTGATCAAATAATTGGAAGTTTCAAATCAACCTGCCACAAAAACTCTCAACTGATCTTAATTGACAGCGACCTCCACTGAACCTCAAAGCCCATAGTTCACTCACAATTTGAACTCTAAAATACCAAAGTTCTCACATTCTATTGCTCTCCGCTATAATGTTGAATCTCCAAATAATTCTGCAGTGCAAATGCTACAGATGCTTCAGTATGCACAATATATCAAAAGACAAAATAACTGCAAACAAACTTGAACACTGCCATATAATCACCATCATCAACAAACAAAGACCTTTCTCATCAAAATGAGGTCGAGTGCGGAGCAGTAACCAGTGAACAAGGGCCCTTAGCGAACTTCCATGATTAGCTGTCATCTTGATGTAAACCTTTCACTTATTTGATATCATATGCTGCGAAGCTGCAGATGCTTTAACAAAGCACTGCTTTAAAAGACAAGCAACTAACTGCAGGCAATATCTATGGCTGTATATCGTTATCCCCGTTACCATCATCAACATACAATGTTTCCTATCAAAATGGGATTAGAATCTTCAGAAAACACACCAAGTATAAACAAAATAATCGAACAAACTTTCATAATCATCAATCGACTTGATGCCAATCCTCTCATTTGTTTGCCCATATGCAATTATGTGTTAATCCAAGCAACATTCTCATTTGCATAACTACATAACCAGCATTTATTTATTTATTTATTTTCCTCAAACAAACGGACATCTATCAGGAATCAAATCAACATCTGTGAAACCCTAGATGCTTTAATAATCACGGCTCTAAAAGATTAGTGCAAAAAGTATCTATGTTCATGCAAGCGATGGCCGTTACCATCATCTTGATGCCAATCCTCTCATTCTTGCCCAAGTAAAATTATTGTCCAGATAATAAATGACATGTATCAAAATTATGTGCGGTGGGTTTGCTGTGTTTTATTTGCCGTTAGCCTGGCCATAGGGCCAGTGGGTGCCCAGCTCGATCGGGCATGAGAACACTTCCTAAGGGAATGTCGGCTTCGTCGGCATCGGGGGGAGGTACTGGTCTACCATTGAAGATTGTCAGGGCTCCTGGAGGGGAGATCATGTCGGTGAGGATTGGTCTGAGCAGAGAGACGGTCTCTGGACACGTCGCTGATAAGAAACTACTCCTCTGCTTTCAGATAGACAGCGGTGAGGTCGAGGTGGGTTCAGGGGATAGGTCTTTTGCTGACGTTGTTCACGAGGGCTCGACGGCCTCGTCAGAGTCATTCGAATTCGCTATCCTCGGGGGATCCTTCAAGGCGAGTACGAGCGACGAGTTCCCTGCTATCGTCGGTTTTTACTGGCCAGGGGGCAGGCGATGGGGGCCTATCGGTCGGCCTCTGCCTCCAGGAGCATCGCCACCAATGCTGGAAGGCGAGGCTTCATCCTCAACTCGACAGTCGTTTGTGGGGGAAGCACAGCTGCCTATAGAGGTTATTTGCCCGGTCGTGGTTGAGGGTGTGGGGGACTTGGAGGTTGGGCCTCTCCCATCTCCAGTGCCGACGACGATTGATACCTGTGCAGGCGATGCAGTGGGCCGAATCTCGAGCATCGGCGGAGATGTCGATTCCCTCCCCGATGCGTCTTGGGAGTCAGAATCGTCGCTCAACGTCGGCGATGCAGTGGATCAAGGGGAGTGACAGCAGGATCGAGGGGACGCTGACTTGCAACAGCGGAGGAGGCGTTGTACAACGCACTTCGCTAGGCGATTATTTGAATTTGAATTCAAATTGTTGTGTGGAGGCCATTGATTTGGGTTTCGGATCCGGAGGGACTTCTTTTGCATGTGGATCCAGTGTGGACCCAGACCCGTTTAGGGCTATCACCATCTAATGGATCTGGGCTTCTTGGGCCTTCTATTATCGCCCAAGAGCTGCCCAGTCTTGGCCCAAGGGTTGAAGAGATTGATTATATCGTGGATAATTCTTGTTCTGGGCCAGGGAGTTTTGGTTGCTCTGAAATCACGTGTAATGCACGGCGGGGGAAGCTGAGAGGCTCTAGGGACTTTAAGAAGTTTTATTGCAATCCTGGCCTGGTGGGGCCAAGGATGGGGGAGATGCTGGTGGAGCCCAAGAGGTGAGTGGGTGCTCTTTTGTTGAGCATTCTGACTCCGATTCGGAAGAGTTCTCTGAGTGAGGTTTTTCCCTTGATGAGTTTAATCTCAACGAGGAGTTAACGGAGGGGTTGTGAGTGAGGAGTTCTTACTGAATCAGGTGGGTAAGAGGCTTCAAGAGCATTACTTGAATGAGTTTGATAGCTTCAAGGGGTGCCCCCCCTAGTAATCTACCGAAGCGGACGGTTAAAAAGAAGGTTGGCAGAGAACCGGAAATGCCCATCAAGATGATTAGGGGTCTTTTATTTTTGGAGTTATCCGATAAGGAGTGGATCAGTTACTGTTTGGGCAAGATAGGTGTCGTTGTTGTAGTTGTTTGGTTCTTCTAGGGCTGAGGTGAGCTTTAAAGAGGTGGTCGGTTAGCATAAGAGGAGAGTACGACGGATCTGGTTAAACTGATTTTTGCAACATGTGTCTCGATGGCGCCTGATGTCTTCTCCCAGACGTCGCCAAAACGTTTTGATTGTCAGTTACCTCCTGTTGGAATTGTTTTTATTTCCCTTGAAGGATCAACTTTATAATTTTTACATTTTTGTACCTTCTTGATGTTGTTTCGTTAAGCGCTTATTAATAAAATTCCGGGGGACTTTTTCAGCCTCACAGTTTTTTCTCAAGAAAAAAAAAACATATCATGCCAAAGCTCTGGATGCTTCAGCAAGCACTGCTCTAAATGATAAAATGCAGACAACATCAATGTTTATAGTTCATACAGTGTTCGTCACTACCATCACCATCAACCAATAGACTCCATTGAGAATATAGCAAACTTTCACAATCATTTATCAACTTGATACCAATCCTCTCATTCTTGCCCATATAAAATTATTATCAAACTATGCCAAATACCATTCACATAACTAAATTAACATCTAGTCAAAATAATACCGTCATGTGCCTGAGCTTGACTGGGTTTGCTTTACTTCAAGGAAAGGCTCACCTAGTCACTTACCAGAAAGTAGTAAAACAGATACCTACCACTTCTCTCACTTACCACCGAGAAAGATTTCATATCTCAAAAGTTTTCAAATGCTTAGCCTCCTTTAATCTTTTGGTAACAACAATCTGTTCACCATCACAAGAAAATTGTGATGTTGGAGTGGAGGACAATGAAAAAGTCTGCTTCACACCTCAGTATCAAAAAGTATCTCTTCAGATTTGAAACAACTTTAATATCTTTCAGCTTTGCTAACCACCATCCTCCAACTCCATTTCTTCCTTAATGTTTCTACATCTTTCATGTGGTCCTTAGGAAAGTCCAGGGCCACACATGTGCTTGCACAACGAGAGACAAGCCAGAACGAGACATATCCCGTATTTCACTGTTCCCCTGAAAGCAGTTTAAGTTTTTCTTTAATGGAAGAAGTTTATGAAAGGAAATGAGCTAAGCCTTGTTTGGCTTTACAGTTTTTCTGCACTCTTAAGTCATTTAATTTCAAAATAACATATTTAAGTCCATTTGGCTATTGTTCACAGTTTACTAAACTGCAGCTATCAAGTCCAAAATTTAGTCACAGTTCCCAAACAAGATAGTCCCGTAGTGATGTACGAGAAATATGTAACGTGCGAAATCGAAATAGATAGTCATCCTGGAGTAGGAAACCATCTATCTCTTGTGTCACCCCTTTCTTCAAAGCACCAAAAATCTATCCAAAATCGGGACATGACACGTATTCTTCCTTGATTCGCTCAAAACCCACTACCCACACATTCAGCTGTTTAAGTACACATGTGCGACGACTGAGTGCATCCGCTACCTTGTTCTCAACTCCAGATGTGTGCTTCAAGGTATAAGGGTAGTCTTGCATAAACTCAATCCATCTACCGTGTCTAGCACTGAGCTTCTTCTGCAAGTTAAGGTACCGTAATGTCTCATGGTCCGAGTTAAGAACAAATTCTTACTGTAAGAGGTAATGTCGCCAATGACATAATGATTGTACAACCGGATAGAATTTTTTATCGTAGGGAGTAGTTCAGTTTAGCTCCGCTCAACCTCTCACTGAAGAAGCCTAATGGGTGCTTTTTTTGACTGAATACTCTGCCTATGCCAATGTCTGAGGCATCACACATCATTTCGAACACCTTGGAGAAATTAGGAAATCTCATTACAGGTGCTTCAGTCATTCGTTATTTAATTTCCTTGAACGCCTTAACAGCGACTACGGACCTCTGGAACTCTTTTTTCTCCAGGCAATCCGTAATTGGGGCCATGATAGTGCTGAATCCCTTTATGAATCGCCTGTAGAATATTGCTAACCCATAAAAACTTCTTACTTCTCGAGTATTTTGGGATTCTGGCCATTCTACGATCGCCTTGATTTTCTGAGGATCAGCTGAAACTCCTTGCGCCGACACAACAAATCCCAAGAATATGACCTTATCAGTCATGAACATGCACTTCTTAGCGTTTGTGTATAGTCGTTCTTTCCTCAATGTGTAACGAACTTGTCTGAGATGACTCACGTGATACTCCAACGTCTTACTGTAAATCAAAATATCATCAAAATAGACGACCAAGAATTCACCCATAAAGGGTCGAAATACTTGGGTCATCGCTCGCATGAAAATGATGGGAGCATTGGTTAAACCAAAAGGCAAGACCATCCACTCGTATAAACCGTTTTTGGTCTTGAAAGCGGTCTTCTATTCATCACCTGGACGAATCTAAATCTGATAGTCGCCACTTTTCAAATCGATTTTTGAGAAGATAATGGCTCCAGACATTATGTCTAACATGTCATCCAGTCTGGCGATGAAAAACTGGCGATGAAAAACCGATATTTGATGGTAATCTTATTAATGGACGCGACTATCCACACACATTCTCTACGAACCGTCTTTCTTAGGAGTTTGCAACCTTTTCTTGGTGACAGCAGTTGAACGATGCTGGCGGAGCTTCGGCGAGAACAGTGGTAAGGTTGTGGACTCTGGTAATGGCGGTGACGTCGGTGTAGCGGTGGAGCAACAGAGTCGTGGCGATGGCGCAATGAGACGAGAAGGAGATCTGTGGAGGCGCTGCTGTGAGATCAGGTGGCGGCGAGACTCCGGCGAAGTTCTAGCGAGGGCGATGAGTCTGTGTGAGGGCACCAAAGCTTCAGAGGGCTTCACAAAGTGATGGCGAAGTCAGGCGAGAGCTGCGGTATTGGGTTCTTCGACTTTGGTGAAGGAGAGATGACGTCGGAGGTTGGCTGTGCGGTGGCGTGGCAGTGTTGACGTCTGCAAGGGGACGATGATCTCGAGGCGACGTGGAGGATCCCGCTGCGAGGTCCTCAGAGGGTTGTGGTGTCGGCGGCGCCCGATGAAGGGGTTGGTGGGTTTCTGTTGAAGTGAGAGGAGGGAGATGATGAACAGAAGCAATTTTTTTGTGAATTTCGACTGAAATTTCAGTCAAATTTGGAACAATATTTTTTTTGAAGAGGTTTTGGGAAATTTGTAGAGGGGATCAGAAATTTCGGCTCTGATACCAAAATGATATGGAATCAGAAAACCAAATCTTTTTATTTTGGATATGATCACAGGTCGCAGTCTGGATGTAGGCTTCACCACCAGTTGAATCAATGAAAAATAGACCAAATCAAAAACTTAAGCAAAACTTTATATTCAAAAATTCAATAATTTATTGATCAAATCGAGTCTCTTAAATAGACCCTTATAAAAAAGAATTTCACCATATAACCGCTGTGGTCTAAACATACTAGACTCAATAAAGCAATGCAAAATAAAAGAAGACTCAATTAACTAGTCCTAATTAAGACTCCACAAACTGACTCAAACGAAGTCCAATTGGACTAAAACGAAAAACAACGATCATAATAAAATATGAACTACATGATCCTCCAATAATATGAACTGACTCATAAACAACTAGTGCTTAAAGCCAGAGCCAAAGTGGTGCCAATGTGACACGACACCGACGGCGCTGATATATACGTAGAGGAACTGGTATGATACCCCCATCAACTAGGTCTTATTAGATTTGGCCTCTATAGAACCTCAAATATTTATGAGCAAGTTTCAGTATTCAGGGGCAACCTCTAAACTTCGTGAGGTTCATGATTACCAAGAACTCTCAAACATATAAATGTTCTGTCCAAGTTCTTATATTTGTGGTTGCCAAAAACTCTAATATCCAAAGGTTCTGTCTCCATGCGATGTCCATCATATCAGAATAAGTGATGCTTTAATCATATCATTTGGTGTCTCATACGAACCTACACGGTGCTTAGCAATCATTTGCAGGATATCCTTCCTATTATAATTTGCAAGATACACAACACATTAATCCAAAGCCACAACATCAAGTGCTCCTTTTAGATGTAAATGATACACAACAGATAATCCAAAGCACATGACACCATGTACTCCTTTTAGATGCATAAATAAATAGACAATCCAAATGTTTTCTTTGCACTTTAATATACTAAATCATGTAAGAGCTCCAGGCCTCCAACTGCTTCAGACTAGAGTTCATAACAATCCCTCCAATCAAGGCAGAGAATCCCTTGTGCCCTTTTATGAGAAGACTGTAATCTCAAATGTTTGAGTTGCTCTAGGATTTGAAGGGTTGCAAGTGCAAGACTGCTTCTAGTGGAAACTTCAACACCCATGCAATAACTGCGATCCAATTCAAGCAATATAACATGGCAATATGCCGAAGGTACTGGAAGGCTGCCTTTAAATTGGCCTTTAAGGCTCACTTGCGTGAAAAGAACAGAAAGAAAGAAGAAATTCTAACTCTATCAGTAATTGCAGAAAAATAGTTTTGGAGCCCCTATTTTCTAATTCTTAGCTACCCTTCTTCCTTCGGTAAAAGCTCAGAAGAAAAGAATGCTGTTACAGCGAATATGAACTATACCATCCGCTTCTGTCCCCTAGTCCCAATACTTATTTTCTCAACTCCATCAAAACTCTTCCATATCTTTCAACTTTATTAACTATCATCCCTAAATCACACTTATTCATCCATCTTTGCCTTTCATGTGGTCCTTGAATAATGTTGTGCATGCACCTGCACAGAAAGGCAGCTGCAAAATGATTTGCACCTTTATTCTTGAACGAAAAGCAGCTAATGTTCTTTTGACAAAAAGAGAGAGAGAAGAAATATATGATGCTGTGCTTATTTCAACGACTATTACAATCTATATCACTATTAAAAGCACCAGGCAATAGGTGCCAAAAAATACAACCTTAATGAAATTTCAGTTAATTTGCTGAAAAAAATTTACACGATTGTATTAACCTTTTTAGGTCTTCTCCTCTCTCAGTCTATTGCTTATTTTTCCTCTGCCACTTCGTTCTCTAAGTTCTCTCCTCCAGTTTTTCCATCTCAAATCAACCAACTCTATCCAGATCAACCTCATTTGACAATTTGCATTCTTATACAATTTGTCTTCTCATCCATTTAACACCAGCCTTGTATCTATGATAATTACCATACTATCTAAGTCCACATCCCTATGTAAACTAATTTATTAGATCATCCTTTAACTTAACAATTTAAATTAGTATAGAATTTAATTATTAGCCAATTTCATGGTTAACTCTCTCATTTATACCCCATTTGAGAATTGTCATTCTTACCCAAAATTTTCTCTCTCATCCATTCAACACCAACCTGGTCGATCATAAATTACCGTTCTTACCTATATCCATATCCACATCCTAATTTACCTATGTTCCTGTAGTAAAAGCTTGGAAGAAAGGAATGGTGTTACAGTGAATAAGGCATATACCATTTGCTTCTGTCTCCCTAAGGGAAACGTGTTTGTGTGATAGGAAATCAGTGATAAAACTACCAAAACTAGGCTTCACCAGTAAGCTACGATCTTTAGGTAGGATAAATTAAAAC
Organism: Agave tequilana; assembly: GCA_038442645.1. Lineage (NCBI taxonomy): Eukaryota > Viridiplantae > Streptophyta > Magnoliopsida > Asparagales > Asparagaceae > Agave > Agave tequilana. The sequence goes on along the minus strand of JAVJIF010013577.1, from coordinate 128,898 downwards.
TAATAATGCAATCGAATGTATAACAAAAGCATGTGCAGGCTAAGCAATTTCAATCATGAACAAACTAAAAATAATAGATATGTTATACAGGCATAGCTTCTACAATCAATATCAAGAGTAATGAATCACAAGTCGCAAATGCACACAATCTCACAAATATGTGAACAACAATATGGCACATTAAATCGTAAAGAATAATTATCAAGACCCTACAAATAAATGACTGTGATCAAGACAACTCAATTACTCATGATCACGTTTAACCTCAATGTCCTTACCCTATGGTGATGGTACAAGAAGCTGAAGGGCCTGCAAATTAAAATGCACATGTATCTCTGGATGAAACTGTTGCGAAATTGATATGCTATGATACCAATTGTTGTAACAAATTGGCGCTATGATACCGATTGTTACTCCCAGGATCGACGTTTGCGGAATTTGACAATATGATCAGTACTTGCAAAAAAAAATTATTGTAAAGCAAACTAGCAGAGAACTTGAGAGAGCTTTATTAATAAATTTAGTACAATAGAGATCTAACTTTCCTCATGATGCAACAAGAGTATTCATCTTCTCCTTGAGTTTAGACCTAGATTACAGAGTATTACCTTCTCTCTATGCATCTTCACCTTGCTCCTCTCTTTCTTGGCTTCCTTGGTGTTCTCCACCTTTTTATGTGCCTTCACTGTTTTTTTCCAATGCTGGGTTACAACTAGTGGTGTAAACGAGTCAGGTTCGGGACGGATTCGTGCCATATCCAAACCCGAACCCGATAAGGAATTCGGGTTCGGACTCGAGTTCGGCTCGGATCTCTTCTTTCTTATCGGGTTCGGGTCAAATTCGAATTTTAAATGGGTACATTTTCAATGAGAGTTATTTTAAAGTGTATTTCAATTTTATTAGATGCAAAATGAAAATTTATATACTTTGCTTTTATAATAATATGATCAAGTTCTCATATTTATAATTTTATTAATTTAAATATAGTGAAATGTATGATGATAAGTATCATTTTATAACATTCTCTTTCTTTTCAGTTTTGTTATCGGGTTTCGAGTTTGAAATAGTCATACCCGAACCTGACCCGATAACGATTTCGGAGCTAATTTTTAGAGCTGAACCCGACCTGTTTGTAAAAGATCAGATCGGGTTAGTGGGTTTCTGGGTACCATTTACAGTCCTAGTTACAACCTTTATTTCTATGATTTTACAATACAACTCCTATTTGGACCATGAGATGATCTTGGTTATTGGATGCTTGAAGAATCTTAATCAATTCTATTAGGAGTTGATCTCCTTAATGTAGAAGAATTCTAGACCCTTTAATCTTTAAAAACAAACTTTCATTGAATAGAAACTGAATTTTATTCGTACTCCACCAAAAAAGAAAATCAGACGCTAAAAAGAAAACTGATTCTGCTTCAGAAAAGGCCTCGATTAATCGACTAATCCCTGCAATTAGTCGACTTATAACTATATAGTCGACTACTGTATAATACTCTCTTTTTATGCTTTCGTATCTGCCCTAGTCGACTACTAGTTGACTGGTCTTGTGCATTAGTCGACTTATAAACTTTATAAGTTGACTAATCCGTACCTCCTTGGTTTGCTTCTTCTGCTTCAAGTCATCATCTTCTCTAACTCGATTGGATCTTCTTGAACCATCTTCTCCTCTTGAAAACAAGACAAAATCCTAACAATCTCCACCTTGACTTGCTTTTTAAGCCTTTAGTAAAACACCTTGAGATTTTGGATTAACTTAATTCTTTTCTTGGTTGTAACCATACCGTGAAGCCTTTTAACTCTTGCTCACTCTCTCCGGGGCCTTTGGTTGTTTCACCACCATGGCTTGGATCATCTTGGGCTTTGCCGAATGCACCCTTTCTCCTTACTGCAACACTTTGACTCAGTTCAGGTCTCGTTACAGTCTTTCTTGAAGCTTCACTTTGCGATGAGTTCCTTTTCAAGTTATCCCTGAAACTCCACCACGAACTGAGTTTTCTTCCTTCAGTTCGTATAATCCTCCACACTTCTTCCAGGATTATCCTGTCTCCTTGGCTAACTGTGATGACGCCTTGTTACACTTGGATACAACATTCTTTTTTATCGAGCATCCCTATGGATTGTACTGTGCCTCCGGGACATACCGAACCGCCTCCAGAATACGCATTGTCTCATCTCTTTATGTAACCTTGATTATCTCAATGCCGATGACCTCGCAAGCCGAGCGATCCACCATCTTGACAGTCCCTTACTCTTTTGTAAGCAAAGAGTTGAACAGCTCTTTCTGGAAACATATATGAACCATACTACCCGAACAAACTATCCAGTTTTTACCTTGAAAAGTGGTGTCTTCAAAAGTCATTAATACTTCGATGTCCTCTACACCGTTTGCAACGTCTGCCTCCGTAACTTGCCCCTTCTTCGTCAACCACTCTTGTCGATACTTGTAGCTATTCTTCCAATGACCTTCCCTTTGACAAAAGTGACACGCCTTCGACAAGCCCGGACCTTCTTTCATTTTTCTCTTCCTTTCCTTCCCGTGACCACCAAACTCAATCATGTCTGCTCCTCTTGATTTGTCCTTTTTCTAATCTCATTAGATAAGAGAGTCGACGTGACCTCCTCTAAGATGATAGTTTCCTTACCGTGGAGCATGGTGGTGAAGATATGATCATATGATTGTGGAAACGAACTGAGAAGTATCAACGCCTTGTCCTCCTCGTTGATCTTGAAATCAACAGTTAGAAGCTCGCTGATGACCTTATTAAAGAAGTTTAAATGCTCAAACACCGTTGTCCCTTCGTTCATGCATATAGCTCATATAGTTGTTTCTTGAGATACAACATATACAACGTTTCTAACCTTGACCACAATCATGTAACAGTTTCTCCATCCATCACGTTGTATATCACCTCGTCTACGAGACATATTTGAATCGTGCTTGCCGCCTTTAAATATATTTTCTTCCAATCCTCATCTGACGTACCTGCAGGTTTTGATGACTTACCCTGCAAGGTCTCATGAAGACTATGTTGTACAAGCAACGCCTTCACCATATTTTGCTATAAATCAAAGTTTCCTTTGCCTTTGAACTTCTCGACCTTGAATTTTGTCGTAGAACTTCCTATCTTCGATATATCGCCCTTCGTCAACTTTTAGCTCTGACACCAATTGTCGCGAAATTGATATGCTCTGATACCAATTGTTGTAACAAATCGGTACTATGATACCAATTGTTACTCTCGGGATCGATGTTTACGGAACTTGACAATATGATCAGTAGTTACAATAGAAGAATGTTGTAAAGCAAACTAGCAATACCTAAACAAATGAGCAATAAAAAATAACACGAAGATTTAACGTGGTTCGGCTCAAACTTGGCCTGTCCACGGAGAGGGGAACTTGAAAGAGCTTTATTAATAAACTTAGTACAATAGAGATCTAACCTTCCTCTTGATGCAACAAGAGTATTCACCTTTCTCGTGCAAGGGAGGGGAGAGGAGGTGCATGAGAGGGCTTACGAGGGCAGAGGATGTGGTGGCATGAGAGAGAGTGTGAGAGCGGAGGGGCAGCGGCGCAGGTTTGTAGGGAGAGGGGCGATAGTACGGGGAGGAGAGGACGAGGAGATGGTGAGAGGAAGTAGATGGAGGTGGAATAGAGCTAGTTAGGGGTTCACCCTTCTAAACTAGGGCTCCTTAGAGTTTCACACTCCTGAAGGAAAATTTGAAAGGGAAGAGATTCACTCACAATTATTTTATCAAATAATTCTGCATTAAGTTATTAACAAGAGAATGGACCTTTAAAAGGCTTACAAAAATAAAATAAAAGTTTCCAAACCAATATGGGACTAAAATACTACTAAACAAAAGAAAAAAAGTCGATTCAAATAACATAAAAGACTACGTCAAAACTAATCAACTAATCGAATCACATGAAAGCGATGTCTCCTCTTACACTGATATACGTGGCATGGGCGCGACAGGATGCCTCCAGCACTCTCAGTGCCAAATGCTTCTTTTCTCAGCTCCTCCATCAAAACTCTTTCTTTAGTATCTTCCATATCTTTCAACTTTCTTATCCACCATCCTTAAATCCCACTTTTTCATCCATCTTTGCCTTTCATGTGGTCCTTGGATTACTAGCTGCACATGCGCCTCTAGAGGAAGGCTTCCATACTTTCATTCTTCAGCATAAAGCAGTTAAGGTTCTTTAAATAAAATGATAGAAAGAATAGCAATAGTATACTGTGATTATCTAACAAGACTGACGTTACACATATCAAGTTCCAGTTGATACGTATAATACATGAATACTTGATGACACTTTTGACACACACTGACAGATCAAATTATCAAACTATGATGCTACTACAGAGCAAGTAATCAGATTATTGTAAGAGAAATTTGACACTTATATAGAAGGTGCAGTTCTACTGGAGATTAAAAAGACTGATGGACATGGTTGCAGGTTGCCCAATTAAGGGCCATTTTCATTGTATGCAGCCTCTATGTTAGCTTGCAGTAAAGATAGAAAAGCAACCACAGGATCCTATCATATAGAACTTGGTATCCTCTACTTTTCTAATTGTAGCCACATTTTTACTTTTGTACAGCAAGACCTTCCATCTCTTTCAAATAAAAGAGGCAATCTTTTACAAGATACCTAGACTCTGACGACTGCTTCTATCCCACTACCAAATATTAACATTACCTCCCATATTATCATCCCACACCTGCAATTTACAGATAGTGATAAAGGAAGGAGATATTCAGAAAATAGCGATAATATATAGTGGTTATCTAAAACAGTGTATCATCATGGCACTTTTTGCCACGTGTGCATGTGCGCGCGCCTGCAATACTGGTGAGACTGTATGTCTTCTTACCTAAGAGAAATAAAAGCAGACCCTGGAGTACAGTGTTGGATTCTTAGGGACCCCAGCATCACATGTCCAAGTGAAAACAGATCTTCGACTTGCATATCCCCAAGCAATCGTTTGGCTTCTTCAGCAAGGAACATAGAAATTTTACAACCTTGTTTTGCAATTAAACTTTTTTGTTTTCACACTTAAAATGTTATCACCTCAGGCTTTAAATTTCACTATGAAGATTGTAAAGTTTTACGCCAACTAGGATGGTTTCCTTGGTTGAATCCAGCTTCTACATGCACCTCATTTGGGCCTAATCTCGTGTTGTCATTACTCGTTACCATCAACAGAACCTCCTTCCCATAATGACGTTGACCGCTAAGAAAATCTACAGGACAAGATCCACACAAGTCCAAGGTATACTACTGATTTTCCTAGAACTTACAAGTCCCGCAGGCTGAGAGGCAGGAACCTTTAACATAGTCATACAAACTAAGCAGAAATTCTCAAAATTATCCTAGACTAGGAAATATTCTAAATGAAGAGGGTCCTGGAAGAGTCTGCTATAGTAATTTGATATCTTACAAGGCAACAGCTCATGTGAACAACTGAAATACAATAGGAGTCGTTAACGGAAGAAACAGAAACAAGAGACTTAAGTTTTACATTTGGGAATACAAATCCATATTGAGAGCACCAGATATAGCTTCGTAAGTTTTTTCATACAGCTTAATTGACAGCTCAAGGATAAAAATAGGATGGTTTAGAAATAGGGCCTCATGAGGTACCAAAATATTCGAGTTGTTCATGTTAACTAGTTTCTTACAGTTTGTCTCTAATGAAGGAGAAAATCATTACCATGAAAAAGGCAACTGACAGCTAACCATGACATGTGCCAAGAAGTATATTATATTTATGTAACCTAAAACCTAAGGCTACATAAAGGCCTCCTCCCAGACTTGGATCACTAGATTCCATGATCATAAAGCTTTTGCCTACTAACAAGCAGCCCACAAGAGGTCAATTAAGATCAGCTGCAGTACATAACAACAAACAGAATAATAGCCTATTTCCTCATTCAATGATGGAAGGGTGCCTTTCAATAATCTATAATCTACCAAAATCCAATAACTAAAGAGCATAGGACAGTGAATGGGTCAAGTTCTGCACCCCACTTCAAGGCTGGTGTTGCCTCACAAGTAACAAATTAAGCCTCTAGGAATCATCATGAGAGCAAAGTCTATATTTATTATCATTAGAATCAACATTACAAAACTAAATAAGGTTTCTTTATACACCATATGACTGAATATATGATTGAATAAACAAATTAAACTTTGGAATGCTAGAGTCACCACAGTGTCTTCTATTGCATCATTAACATAACATGATATCTCAGTAGAAGTTTGATTTATATTGAGAATTTGCAAACGAAATATAACATAGAAAGCCTAAAGAAAGAAAAGAAAGACAATGGACGGGCAATTTCAAAAAGTTAAAACATGCATCACAAAAAGGAATGACTTGAGCAAGCAAAGAGATCAGGATAAAGGATAACGCCTATAGTAATCCCAAAATTGTTGCAGATTTACAATTTGAAGATTTCCATGAGAAGTTATGACCCTGGTCCCTGATAATTCAGACAAGATACAGTATTCATAAAACCCGTTCAAGTGCTCTATAGGACTCGTTGGTTTTGTATTTAATCTAGTTATTTTATGTGCTTACCAATAGTATATTTACAATCACTCTGAAATTATCAAGCAAATACGTAAGAACTATATAAGCATACACAAAAGCATGTTTAGACTTTTCCATTTCACCTAAGTATTTAAAAGAACAGAGTGTAGATTACTCATCTCTAATATTAACTCCCTGTGTATCACCGGCTGCAAATGCCAGCACCTTTGAAGTTTACCTCTGAAATTAAACATGTTTCCAAGAAAACAGAATCCGCTGAATTTTGTTCAAGAAGTATTTTTAGTAACAGGCATCAGAAACTTAATTTTAAAATAATGCTAAACATACGGTAAATCATAGAAGTAGAACGCGTAGATGATTTGAATTACTTAATATGTGCGTTGTGAACATCACATATTCAAACTAATTTCTACCCTTGGCACATACTCAAAACTTCAAAAAGTAAAACACCCTGTGCAAACTATAATCATCACAACAAAATTTTACTAGGGACAATCTTCCACGCCATTAAAATATAGGAATATTTACAGATGAGATGGCCAAACAGGATTATAAATAAAGCAGCTGAAACAAAATAGAGTTAGAGTTGGTATTCATATACTACAAAGCACCACACAACCTGTTTCTAAAGCCATATAAAAGTTTACGCATTTACCGAAGAAGCTTCAGGATGGTAGTAAAGCATCTCTTCCCACATCAGCTGCCTGATCATATCTTCTTCTAACTCTTCATCAACGTCAAGATCGATGGGGACCTGAGCTGGAGGGTCAGAATTTGGGTCAAAAAGTGGGGACATGTAAGGATGCTGCAATGCCTCTGTGACACTAATCCTTTTAGATGGATCAAAAACAAGCATCTTCTGTAGCAAGTCTACGGCCAAGGGATTCGCATGAGGGTATAACGCAATGAGAGGGATGCCTGGAGTACATGGGAGGGACTTGATGTACTTACGAGCCTTGGGGTTATCAATAAAACCAAGATCAGCATCACTAATGGTACCAAGTACGTTGACTATGAGCTTGAGCTGGTTAAGACATTCTGTTCCAGGGAAAATGGGTTTCCGACCAAGCAGCTCGGCAAAGATGCAGCCTACAGACCATACATCTATTGAAGTGCCATAATTGTCACAGCAGAGGAGCAGCTCAGGGGCTCGGTACCAGCGAGTGACAACGTACTCAGTCATAAATTTATCCTTTCCACTGCTGGCACGTGCCAAACCAAAATCACAGATCTTCAGGTCACAGTTTGCATTGATCAAGAGGTTCCCAGGCTTCAAGTCCCTGTGGAGTATATTTGCTGAGTGAAGGTACTTCAGGCCTCTCAGCAACTAAAAATCAAATGAATCGTCATATTTCAGTTATAATTGGATATGACCAAGATGTACACAAGACAAAAGTATTCTCAAGGCATTCGCAAACACAATCAATTATAGCTGATACATCTTTCATTAGTATTATATTGCAACAAAAATCAAAGACTAGCAAAGTTGGCAATAATGATGAAAAACTTGAACATTTTTCTACATGCTATCTAAATGGTCTGATTTGATCTTGATGATCCTCTGTTTTAGGATTGGAGAAAATTCAGCGCCATAAAACTGTTTTCTGGTTCAAGCTTATCATCCAACATTTGTCCAGTTTTCCTTGTAAATCATAATTGATCATAATGGCCTAAAACAGTAAATTTTAACCCACAGATGAGATCTAAGCAATAAAAAATGTTGGTGCAACAATGAAGGAGGAAGCACGCTGCTAGAGCTGCAAGTGGGTTGGGGTGGGATCAGGTTTTGCTATGACCTGTGCACAACTCGAAACTTGGTCGGGTCTCCAATCAGACCTATTTGCCTATTTGATAGGCGGGGCCATGTCGGGTTCATACTTTTCATGCACTATAAGGTTTATCAGCTGGGGTATCAACCCCACAGATCCGAATCCAGACAGCATGACTTGGGTACGGTTCAGATTAGGGTTGGGTCCAGGTCCAGTTTCAGGTCTAAACTTCATCAAATAAGCAAAAATAGAAAACTTAGCAATACAAATTAAACTTTAGACAAGTTACATTATTTATTTCTTTCATCAAATAATACATGAACGTGTAAATTTTATAATATGTAAGGACGATTTGAATTTGAAGAAGTGTGTTCTTATACTTCTATATATTCTTGACTTTGAAATTTGAATCAGATTCCTTAATATTTTCTTGTTTTAATATTGTTAATTAAAGAAATCATATATACTAGAACCTATTATAAGGAGTGGTTTCAAAAGATATTCAAAGATTATCCCAAAGCTTTCCTTATCTTCATCTCCTGCAAGAAAGAGATCTGGTGAAAGATTTCCATTTGAAGTTAGAAACATGAGAGAAGTAAGAAAATAAATGGATAACAATATTTTTTATGTGAGTTTTAATCGGGTATTATTCCAATTCTTGGGTTGGGTAAGGTCCGGGTTATGCTAAAAGCAAGAGAATTCACAGGAAAGAGGTCGCTTGTCTGACCCAACAAGTTAATACAGGCCTGATTTTCAACTGATACCTACTCCATTAATACTTCAAAACAGCAAACTGGGTAAAACTTGGTTGGATCATCCGGTTCGGGTATACCTGCCCACTTGAAGCCATACACTGTGCATCAAACACCTTCCTGATATTAGCTTTAAGAAATACCATGATTGCAAACATATTGGAAATTTTTTTTAAAACGCGCAGTTCAAACAATAGCGTGCACACACAAATGTGACATGCACGTTGGTACTACAGAAGAAAGATGAGAATGTTGGATTTTGGTCTCCTTTATGTTGGATCTACGATTTCCACCTTTTCTGATGACAAATGAAGTTCACTTGGGTAGACAAAATCAGTTTCTAGCAGCCTCACATTTATTTCTACGACTTCTTGGAGTTAGGAATCAGTAATAAGCTTATATCATGGTAAACTGAGAAGTCCAACTTCAACAAGCCCCTAGTGCTTCACAATCACATATCACAGACTCATTTTTGCTATGATCACCAAAATGACTAGCATGGTCTCTTCTAACAGAATATGATTCTCGCTTTGCTCAAACCTTTGATGTAAGAGGGCTTCGATTCTGGATAGCTTTTATGAAAAATCATAGTTCCTTCAAAGACACAGCTGGTACAATACTGTATTCCCAACATGCATGACATGTTTTATAATTAGGTAGGCCCTATGCATCACGGAATCTGACAATGACATGGGTCCTAATGTACAGAAGTAGGACAAGTATTCAAGAGTGCCTCAGAAATATCATCAACCAAATATTTAAACCATGTTTTAAAATCTCAGTTGATTTTTAAGAGGGTAGAGCCAGGAATTACTTCTTGGGGAGGACCAAATAAAAAATAAATAAAAATAATTTATCAAAGAATGCCCTAAAATTAGTGTTTTACATATCGGATATCGGCGATATATTAGTCGGCAAAATTATATACCGGATACCTGATACCATGTGATATATCACGAAATGGTACTAAATATCGGACGTCATACCGAATGAAGAATATATGTGATTGCCTACATAAATCATAACAAACTAATTAAAGTAATTTAGGTTCATAAACTCATAGGAGATACTTATCTTTTATAGAAACTCCTCAAATGTGTTTGTAGAAACTCCTCAAGGCGATATATCAGATATTTTCATCTCGGATATCGGTTGATATATCGGTCATATGGCGATATATCGGCCCATATCGGTCCAAAACGATATCCGGTAAAATTCTGCACATACCGTATCATTTTGAATAAAATATCGATATCTTGGCCGATATACCGGTATATCGACCGAGACTTAAAATAGTGACTAAAATTACAGAAAAATGTTTATGTTTCATTAAAAATTGTAACGATCTTTGGCAAAATATAGATAAACAGCCTGCCTAAATTGATCAAAGCCACATATTAGATTGACAATAAACTTACAGGAGGTGGACTAAGGATCTTGTTTTTTTTATTTTAATTGTTAAAGATAAAAGATCAATTTTTAATTGCACCAATGTTGGTGGATAAAAGTTTTGCTACTTCTCCCTCTTCGTTCTATTTTGCCAAGAATAAAACTAATATTTTTATTCTGCCGAGTATCGAGAATAATCAGTAATGATCATGAAGCCATGCAGATTTTTTTTCTTCTTTACAGAGGAAATTAAATCCTTCATTAAACTGTTAAAGAGAATCAGGTTTAATTTTTGTACAGAGATTTGAATTATTATTTATTTTGAAATTGGTATTTAAATCACCTGCTCTGCCAAACTAATAGGTATAGAGATGATTTGGTTGGTTATGTGAAAAAAGAAAGTCAATATTTGGAGGACCACTAAATCATGGAATAATAGAGACTATTCTCTTGAATATATAAGTAGGCTTATTCCTTTTGCGGATGGGTCACATGCTTTAGGTTAAACTAAAAACCTACAAGTCTAATGGAATTTTGAAAATCTTTGGGGCACCATGGCCCCTCCAACTACTAGTGGCTCCATCCTTGGTCTCTTAATAACAATATCGTCCCCAAAATCTGTCAAATTTAACGAGTTCTAATCGTATCGGTTTCTAAACCCAATACAATATTGCCAACATACATACATACATACATACATATGTAGAGAGAGAGACTTGTGTAGTTTCGGAAGGATTCGAGACCGAATCCTTCCCACTCAAGTACCAACATCCGACATTCAAATACAAGATCCACTCCGTTAAAGTTGATCAATATTATTTAAAATAATTAAAAATCAAAAATCAAGTATTTTAAAATACTTTTTGCCCATCCATCAAGCGGCGCAAAATAAACGCCTGAAAGTAGTGAGTTGGTTAAATCTATGTCTTTAGACATACAAATTCTCGATCCAGCCATTTGATCATGATCTAAACATTTAAAAACCCCTAAAAAACCAATTTTTGTTATGTTTTAAATGTTCTACATCGTTAAACTAACAAACTCACTATTTAGGCCATCCGTTTTTTCCTTACTTGATTCATGGGCAAAAAGTATTTAAAATACTTAATTGTTGGTTTATAGATACTTGAAATAATATAGATCAACTTCAACGGAAGGGATCTTGTATTCGGATGATGTATGATTGTATTTGAGTAGAAAGGATCCAGACCTGAATCCTTCTGGAACTACACAAGTCTCTCTCTCTCTCTCTCTCTTATATATATATATATATATATATATATATATATATATATATATATATATATATAGGGAGCTGATCCTCTAAGAACGGTTCTCACGGATTTCTGTGAGAACTTTCACGTGGGTCGTCGGATCTGATAAATCAAATCAAATAAAACTAGATCTCTATCAGATCCGACGACCCACGTGAAAGTTCTCACATGAATTCGTGAGAACCGTTCTTAGGGGATCAACTCACTATATATATATATATTATATATATATATATATATATATATATATATGAGAGAAATGTAAATCAGCTGACACAGGAGGTAACTCCCTCCTATGTCGCACTCAAAAATCGTATTTTCCGAGTGAATTTTCAAGATCCGACCGCACATTATCATCTTCATATTCTAAGATATATACATATAAAAATTCAAGTGATTTGAAGTTCGTTTACTTATTGATCTAATCGTTCCATTTTGTTCTATTGTTAAAAAACCGTTAATGTTTGAACCAAAGAAAATGGAGTAAACGAACTTCAAATCACTTGATTTTTTATATGTATATATCTTAAAGTATGAAGATGATAATGTGCGGTCGGATCTTGAAAATTCACTCGGGAAATTGATTTTTGAGTGCGACATAGGAGAGAGTTGCCTCCTGTGTCAGCTGATTTACATTTCTCTCTCTCTCTCTCTCTATATATATATATATATATATATATATATAATATATATATATTGGAATCCGCCAATATTTGAAATCATAGTAAATACAAGGAATGAGAAAGAAAGGAAAAAAAAGAAACAACTAACTTGGTCTCACGCACGCAAAAACTTTCGAAGGAAAGTACGTGTAGAAAAAAGCAAGTCATGACACATGGAGAGAGGAATCAGTTCAAGAAATCTCCAATAATTACATCTCCCATTCAGAAACTGCTAGGAAATAACCCAACCTTACCCTTTTAATATGCTTTAGGATACGTTTGGTTGCAGGAAGTTACTCTGGAATTCTAAATTCCCATTCGAAATTCCCGCGCCTAGCACAAGCTTAGTCAATATTCCCAGGAATATTGAATTCTCATGGGAATCAAATTCTTTCATTTCGTGGAATATAATTTCCATCGTCAAAGATGGGTATTCTATATTCCCACCTGCGGGGAATTCATAAAAAAAATTATTTTTTTCAAATAACCCTTTTTATTCTTCTCAATCTTTCATCATTTACTTGTCTTGTACCAACATAGCAATCATTATCGTCACCACCACCACCAACTACCACCACCGTCGTCACTGCAAACTGGTGACCGTGATCACCACTACCGCCACTCCAATCGCTGACCACCACTACTGACCGTAGATCACTACTGCCGTTCGCCCGCCACCCCCCAATCGTCGCCCACTATCAACCACCACCATTGGTTGTTGTAGCCACTGCAATCAATGACCGTTGATCGTTAACCACCACCATCGTCACCTCAATCGTCGAGCACCGCTACTCATCGCCACCATCGATCGCCAATCACCGCCGTCGTTCGCCGACCACCACCACCCAACCCAAATCGCCGATAACCATCGTCGATTGCCACCACCGATCACCCGTCGCCATCGCCGACCACCGCCACCACCTCCATCGTTGTCACCCCATCACCGACCACCGCCGCCACCTTCACAACTTCACTTATTGTCACTAACTAAAAGGTTAGTTTGAGAAAAATATATTCAACAATATTATTTTCTGAAATATTTTTAATATATCAAACACAAAAATAGTTTATTGACTTGAATATCTTAATAATACCAAACATGATAGTGCGGTATTCTTAGAAATTTAATGCCTAGAAATTCAATTTCCGATAGGTATGAATATTGCATTACGCGTACCAAACGCATCCTTAGTGAACAGAAAAGAAAATTCTTGACAGGCCGGTGTTACACAGGTGCTTACACTTCATATAAAAATGATAACAAATCTTATCTATTCACTCTCCACTTTACTCGTTCATAACTTCATATATCGACTCGTAACCTGAAGCTATTTAGCTTAAACCTCATTAACTAAAATTAATAAGAAACCCTGAACAATACAAAATTTAAAGCATGTCAATATAGTGAAAGTGAAAGTTTGTTAATTTCACAATAAGATCTCTACCTTAATGCCAAGACAGATATTTCTTCTTGTTAGATGCACAAAAATTAGTGTTTAGTTATGTCTCATATACAATCAATTTAATTAAGACAAGGAGCCATGTAAAATAAGGGTAAGTAGCTACTCCAGAAAAAGAGTTTGAAAATTACAGAATAACAATAATTCACATATCTACCATCTATAAGCACTTGAGAATGGAAACATATATTTATTATAAAACAGTACCTGAAATAGAAAATATTGGCAATGGTCATTTGAAAGTGCCTGAGAAGATTTGATAATCTGATGCAAGTCGGTGTCCATTAGTTCATAAACCAGATAGACATCCCTGAAACTTCTACTGACTGGCATCATTATATCCTTCAAAGCAATGACATTCTCATGGCGGAGGTGCCGAAGGAGCTTAAGCTCTCTCAAAGTTCTAAGTGCATCAACACGATTTTCAAATGCATTGTTAATTTTCTTAATAGCAACTTTCTCGTTAGTATCCCTGTTAATTGACGAGCACACAATCCCATAAGCTCCTCTACCTATGGGCTTGATGGGCACATATTTGGTATCAATCTCAAAAAGGGTTTGCCACATCATATAGTAATGTTTTCCTTGGTTTCCCATGCCATTTGGAGGATCAACCAGTCTAGCCATCCCGTCTAATTTACAGCAGCTACAATAGCAATGAAATTAATAAGTTAAACATTTGCCCAGAACAGAAAACATTAAACTGTTCATATGGAAAAAAAAAGCATCTATACTAAAAGTTTGAAAGAGTTTCTCATACCCACTTTACTTTGGAAAATACTAAATAGTAAATACTCAACACATAATATCTAATCCAAAAGAAAGAGCTCCAAGAATGACTCGGGCCTTGGAAAGGTTAGCATTGAGAAACTAAGGTGGTCTAACCTTACAAGAAAATGGATACCTTATCTTAAAGCATGTGAATGTGACTAAGGAATTCGGGCATTTTGTTCTTGTTACTTATCTAATGTCTAATATCAGGCCATAAATGAACGCCTTTCCATCATGGAGACAAAATCCCCATCCCCCCACCCCATCCCAACCCCCTACCCTCCACTCTTCCACAACCCAACCCCCATCTCCAACCAAAAAATAAAAATAAAAATATATAAATAAAGTCAGAATATTATACTAAAGTATTTTGCGCGAAACAGGGATGCCCTCGGGCTGCCCTGGTAACTAACCCTTGATCTTCTCATTCCCCTGACTTCCCCTTTATCACCGGTTCAAGCTCCTTTAGTTGAAATTGTTTGGTACGAATTTTAAAGCTATAGAATAACAAATATACAAAAAAGAAAGGCAGCAGAAAATTTTGATGAATGTTTGTCTTAGTTCATGCATAACCAAACATGAGAATAAGCCCAGGCAACAACAACAAAAAATAATGCGGAAAAAAAATAGAACAGTTAAATGTCTTAATACATCTATTTCATGAATGATCATAATTTCTTTAGCAGTCAAAATGTTTAATGAAATTGGTGAACTTTTTACAAGTTGGGAATAAATTGGAGGTGGGGAACAGCATGAGAGTATACTATGATCTAGATAACTTATGGGCACAAGTAACATTTACTAACAGCTAAGAGTAAATTACAAGAACAAACGAACACAAGAATTTGTGATGTTATAAACATCATATAAGAGATCAAATAGTTGAACACAAATTGAAAAATCAATTCCATAAGAAATTGAAGCATACTACCCTTGGAACTCGCAGTAAATCTCTTGACCCAGTTTGCTACTGTACATAAACATTCAACTCAAATTTCATTCTCCCAATTTCAGTAACAACTCCAAAGTTTCCACCTTTAGACTAATCCCAGAAAAATTTACCTAGATTCCGAGCTCGAATCAGTTCCTCACCTAAAGCCTCAGAGAAACCCTAATTCAACCGATGTCCCAATCTGAGCAGCTGCCTGGTCCCCTCTCGCCTTCAATATCCTCCGAAATTGCATGAATCCCATCAAAATTCCTGCTCCGATCCTCTCAATTCCTCTCGAATTCGTGCCCTAATCCCCAATTCTCTCTGCTGCTCAACTGGCTGAGAGAGAGAGAGAGTAGTGAGCTGGCGCGAAGAAACCAATAAAAATAAAAGTGGGCATGGAATCTACAGGTCTACATCACCCATACCCGACCCGGATAAAAAATAAATAAATAAATAATGTCTTAAATTTATAAAATTATGATCTTAACAAAACATTGTGACGTTGAACGTTATAGTTTGTGCCAAAAAAAACTATGTCTGGCTTTGAAATTATCACACAATTACAAAATAAAACCTTATGACTGTGACAGCGTGTATCTAAACAAATCGATCAAAGTAATTTTATAACCGCTCAAATTTGTCTGGTTAGAGTTCCATAAATTATAGTTTTGCTGATATACTTGCAAAATAATAATTTTATAAATTAAAATTATAGAACCAATAATAATTTTGAAATGCAATTTTTCTTTTCCTTTTCAGAGAAAGAATCGCTTTTAAAGAAAATTAATAGAAAAAGCCTGGTGTGAACTGGATTAGAACTTTGATACCTGATGAATTTAAGAGAGTTTTCCACTGTATCATTCTAACACTCTTATTAATATTTATAATGAAATGTCACCGCATTAAGTTTAGAATCAAGCAAATTAAGGATTGTTAAGTATTCTTACATTGTTAAAAACAGAAATGTTAGGCAGATTAAGAGAAGTTAGTTTAAGCTGTGATTAATTAGTACTTCTTGTTTGCTAATTGGCAGTCTGAAAATTTGATTCAGCACTTCACGAAGCCTTTCTAGTCTCACTGCAAAAGAAATGGGCTTCCACGTCTCTCATTTCACCTCGGTTTGAGTCGCAACCTACATGCATCAAAAAGCCGTGATAATTTTAAATTTTGATAAAAAATATACAATTTTGCCTTTAAATCTTTTATAATAATTATTTTAATAACCGCTGTAATATATTAGTTTTACGACGGCTAGTTGAAGAACCACCGTAAAAGCTGATCTAGAAGCATAGTTCTCTGGTCCATGATAATTATAGGGTCAATGATGAGTGCCATGTTTGAGATATGCAACAGCTAGCATAACAAATTGTTACAGTGAAGTAAGTTTCAACTTCCACAATAATACAAAACAAGCTCTCAAGTAATCTGAATTTGTCAGTAGACTGTTGGATCAAGCTCTCAGTTCATCATCTATTCTAACAAAACTTGAAATGAAGTTAAGATATATAGAGTCGGGTCACCTGTTTCATTAGAGAGATTGAAGATTTCCGTTTCATTCTGTGTCTGCACCCCAGTGTCCTTTCCCATTGATCGAACACAGATGTTTAACGCGTCGCAATTAAAATACAAAATTGCAGGCCAGAGCCTGCAACTCTCAAAGTAACCCAGTATTAAAATCTCATCACTCCGAACTTGTTGCCTCCAAGAGACTTGATCAGAAGTCAGTCATGGCAACGTACAGCGCCAAAGAGCCAGTCTTGGTGAAACCAAGTGAAGAAACACCAAGGCACTCCCTCTACCTCTCAAACCTTGATGACCACATGTCCCTAAGGTTCCCCATCAGGTACATGTACTTGTTCGAGAGGAGAGTAGAGGTGGAGGCCTTGAAGGAGTCTCTCTCTAGGGTCCTTGTGGAGTACTACCCTCTGGCTGGGAGGCTTAGAGCTTGTGGAGACGGAGAGAAGAAGCTTGAGGTGGAGTGCAATGGAGAAGGGGCTCTTTTTGTTGAAGGGTTTCTTGATCTCAGTGCAGGTGAGGTTCTTGAAGGCTGCGAGAGGCCAAGCAGCTCATGGAGGGAGGTGTTTCATAGGGTGGAAGCGGAGAGGAGCTGGGATGTTCCTCCTCTTGTCATTCAAGTGAGGATCACATCTTCCTCTTCTTTATTTTAAACGACGATATTAACAACTAGTACTAATTTTATCGTCTTCTTGTGATCATGTTTGTGTAGGTGATTCATCTCAACTGCGGCGGCATGGTTCTCCACTCTGCCATTAGCCACTGCGTCTGCGACGGAATCGGCACTGCGCAGTTCCTCCGTGCATGGGCGCAACTCACCGCGCACCCAAATTCTGACCTCTGCGTCGTGCCTTTCCACACCCGCGACATGCTAAAGCCCCGAGAGCCTCCCGAATCACCTTCTCCCACCCCGAGTACAAAATCCTTCGACGCAACGAACCCTTTTTCGAACGAACCAGGTTCCTTGATCCCTTACCCCTGGCCCCCATCTCCGTAACCTTCACCTCATCGGAAATTCTCCGTCTCAAACAGTTTCACGATTCTTCACCGAAGTGCACCTCGTTCGAAGCCCTGGCATCCCATGTGTGGCGCGCGTGGGTGAAATCGAAGGACATGCCGCCTGCCAACCGAGTCAAGCTCTTGTTCACTGTCGACGCTCGCAGGAAGCTGAGCCCCAACCTCCCCTCAGGGTTCTACGGCAACGGATTTGTGACTGCGTGCGCAGAAACATCAGCGGGGCAGCTGGTCATGTCGGACGTGCACCACGGCGTGCAACTGATTCGACAAGCGAAGGAGGGGATTTGCGATGGCTATGTGCGTTCTGCGATCGATATGTTGGAGAGCAAGAGAGCGGCGCCTGATTGCTCGTCTGGATTTGTGATCTCTCAGTGGTCGAAGCTGGGATTGGAAGATTTGGATTTTGGAGAAGGGAGGCCGGTGTACATGGGACCTCCGTTCCTACGAGCTACGTGTATTGCCTCTTTTTACCTGTCATCGGAGATTTGCATGCAGTCAGAATATGGATGTCAGTTCATCAAAGTACTGCGGATAAATTTGAGCGTTCTCTAAAGTGTTTCCTGCCTTACCACTGAATCATGTCCCATTGGTTGCTTAAATTAGAATCAAAATCTGTGAACAAAGATGTCTCCCATTTCACTACTGAATTGGAACTCAATATATATATTTTTCTCATTAATATCAAATATGAAAACAGTAACACCCCTACTTACTACTTACAAAACAAGCTTCCCAGAGCAATCAAAGAATCAAATTAAGAACTTGCCCTCCTTAATGAGGCTCTATGCTTGAAGTTAAGAAACAAATAAAACCCTTTTTGGGACTGGAATTGGATTCTTGTTGAGGTCAATGTATAGAATGTATTAGGAGTTTAAAGACTATCTATCTTTGGGAATTATTAAGATAATAAAGTTCATTGATGCTCATGGCTTGTACTTTTGCAAAACAGCCAGTCTTCTCACATTTTCAAAATGTCAAAAAGATTCAAAGAGAAGTCTTTGAACAAAGAGAGATTCTCAACAGAAATTCCTTGTATTCATGAAGCAAATTCTATCCATCTTTATTTTTCCTTGGTTCCAAAGAAACGGAGAGTTTGTCTGATTAATTAATGAAGTTCATGCATGAGGAAACACATAATTGGTTTCTGTTTCCTTAAATTGGAAAAAATCAGTTCCTATTCCTTGATGTCATCACAATTAAGTTTAATCTGAAATATTTTTATTGGATATTAAATTCGGATAATCTCATCCATGTACTTTTTTTTGGATATTATTTATCTTCTTCTTCTTCTTTATCTTGGTATCAGAGCAACTCATGTATCATGTCGAGTATTTTCTCTTCATCTTCCCTCACCTCCATCCAAACACTTGCATCCATGGTTACTCTCAATCCCAACATCACTCACTTTCTAAATGACAAACTCGACAAGGGAAACTATCTACTGTGGCGTTCCTAGTTCCTTCCTCTTCTCAAGCTCTCTAGTTCCTTCCTCTTCTCAAGCTCCACGATCTCGAAGGCCTCGTCGACGGAAGCTCTCCGTGTCCGGTCCGGTTCCTTCCTTCTACCGAGAAGGATGCTCAGCCCACTATCAATTCAGAATACACTCGCTGGATGAAGTTTGATCAGATGCTCTTATGTCGGCTTATCTCCTCGCTCACTGAGGTTGTTCTTTCTCATGTTGTCGGTCTCACCAAATCTCGTGATGTGTGGTGCTCTCTGGAGCAAATCTTTGCGTCACCCTCCAAAGTTAGAGTGCAGCAACTCAAATATCAGCTGCACACCGTCAAGATGAGCACCTCTTCTATGTCAGAGTACATCCAGTCTTTTAAGTCCATCGTGGACAACCTAACTGCAGTGACTAATACAGTTGCCGACTCTGACCTTATCTCTACCTTACTCAGTGGTCTGTCTCTTGAATATGACTCGGTCGTCACTTCAGTCAACACACGAGTCGACCCTGTACTGTCAGAAGAACTCATCGGCCTCATGCTTAGCCAGGAGAGTTATCGTGGGCGTGCTATCACTTCATCGATTCCACAACCCTCATTTCCCCTTCTCCTGCGGTTCATACTGCTTCCCACACTCTAAACTATCATTCAGCTCCATCTTCTTTCCGTGATCGTGGACGTGGTCGAGGTAGGGAGCGCGGTCGTGGTCGGGGATGTTCTTTCTTACCACCACATCAGTCCGCCAGTGACCGACCTCAATGCCAAATTTGCAATCATTATGGCCATTATGCTAACCAATGCTACAATCGTTATGATGATTCGGCTAGCCCAACTGCTCTTCTCTACTTCTATGAGAATAATCCAGTCGATCCTATCTGGTATGTTAACTTCGGACCCATCATCACCTAACAGCTGACATTACGAATCTGGCGGTTCACTCAGAATATCAAGGACCCGATAGAGTTCGCATGGGTAACGGGACAGGTTTGCCTATCCGATCTGCTCGTGTTTCTTTATTGTATTTTCATGTTTCTTCTTTTTTCTTGAAAAACCTTCTACATGTTCCTGATATCACCAAAAATTTTCTGTCTGTAGTCAATTTTTACTGCTGATAATAAAGTCCTTCTTGAATTCCACCCTGACTTTTGTTTTGTCAAGGATCTCTCTACTCGGAAAACTCTACTGCGGGGACAACTTAAGGATAGTCTATATGTCTTCTCCCTAGGGAATCATAACTTCACGTCTCTCCTAAGCTCTTCTCAGTGAGCGTGCATCTTCCTCCGTCTGGCATGAGCGCCTAGGTCACCCCTCCACCAGAGTTGTCTCCAGTGTTTTATCTCAACATTGTTTTTTTTCCTCACTAACCGTGTTGGTACCCCTCTCTGCATCTCCTGTCTGCAAGAAAAAAGTCATTGTCTCCCTTTTTCGTCATCTTCCACGATTGCTACTGCTCTTGTAGAGCTTATTCACTCCGATCTATGGGGTCCGTCTCCTGCGTCCGTTGTAAGTGGTCATCGCTATTATATTAGATTTGTAGATCACTGCAGTAAGTATGTTTGACTTTATCCTTTAATTAATAAAAGTGATGCTTTCTCCATTTTTCCTGAGTTTAAAATTTACGTGGAAAAATTTCTTAGGCGTTCCATTAAAGCACTCCAAATTGATGGTGGTGGCGAGTTCATTAGATTTAAACCTTACTTGTCTTCTCAGGGTATTGCTTGTCGCTTATCCTGTCTACACACTAGTGCTTAAAATGGCACCGCAGAAGGAAAGCACCGCCATCTTGTTGAGACCAGCCTCTTCTTTATCTAAACTTACTCACAATATATGATTGACTTTACTTTTAAAAGAAATAAAAGAAACTTGGACGAAACTCGTTGAAGATTTCTAACTTTTATTATAAACTAATTCGCCTTTCAAAAAATTTATATATTATGACTGATTTATTCTAGGTCGAGATTTCTAACTCAAAACTCTACGGCACGTGAGACTGTACACAATATATAGTATATAACAAGGATATTAACCTCACAAGTCATGCTCTTAAGAATTAGATACAAATCAAAAGTTTGTGATGGAAAAAGATTGATCACTCAATATGTTGAGCACTCTCCAACAAGGAATCAGAATCATGTATCTCTATCATTTTACCTCTTCCTTTCTCTATATAAATCCTCAACCTCACCGCTCCTCTCACTCTTTGTTGTCAACCAATTCCCCAAAACCCATGACAAAACTCATGGATCTCCCAGACTGCACCTACCCAAAAGAGTCAGCCACCCTCCTCACCCCAAGCTCACCCCCACCCTCCCCCTCTCCAACCCTGATGACCAGCCCTTCCTCAGGTTCTCCATAAGGTGCCTCTACCTCTACAAGAGGTCACCTTGTGTTGAGTCCATGAAGCTCTCTCTCTCTCTCTGGGGTCCTTGTGGCTTACTACCCACTTGCTGGGAGGCTGAGGCCCAGTGGAGGAGGTGAAGATCATGGGGTCAAGCTTGAGGTGGACTGAAATGGGGAAGGGGCCCTGTTTGCTGAGGGCTTCATGGGCCTCTCTGCAGGGGACTCTCTTGAACGTTCTAGAAGGCCCAACCGGTCTTGGAGGAAGCTGCTCTACAGGGTCGAGGGTCAGCCACAGTGGTGTGATGTCCCTCCCTCCCTTGTGATTCAAGTAAGGGCCTCAGTTGTGTGAGTGTGTGTGTTGATTACCAAGTTTTTCTTGCTCAATGTAGGTAGATATTTGGAATATTTTTTTTTTTTAAAGAAAAAGTTTCTTTCTCTGTATTATCTCAATATGCTTCTTTAAAGTGATGGAAAGAATCTTACTCACCTTTTTGAAAAATTTGATTTTCCATATTGTATGTGAACATAATACCAATCTTCATCTTGAATACTACTATGTTGTGTATGCAATATTTAATTATTATTATTTTTTTTAAAAAAGAAACAGGATTAAAGTCACACACCAGCTTACACACACCCATCAATAATTATCCAAATTAAATTCCTCAATTTAACAACCGTGGAGGTCGAACTTGAAACCCCCACCACCACCACCACCCAAAGGGAGGGGTATTACAAATGGGCCAATCCGTTGGTAGTATTTAATTATTTATACTTATATACACAAACATACCACCCCCCCCCCCCCCCCCCCCCCCAACCACCACCACCCAAAGGGAGGGGTATTACAAATGGGCCAATCCGTTGGTAGTATTTAATTATTTATACTTATATACACAAACATACCATAATTAATTGATCAAAGGGGTGTATAGTTTTATTAACTAGGAATCTCTTCCCTCTCCTTTTAACTCATCATTCTCTTGTTGCTATCATGGAATGTCAAACTCATATCAGAAGGTGAAAAGGTTCTTGTCAATTAGTCTACCCTCATGCTCACATATTTTTTTTTTAACCTTAGTAGAGACATGTATGCTTCTAGTATCCAAGTCTAAAGAAGATTCATTTGAAACATAACTAGTTTTTAGGTGCATTAAACCACCATTCCATTTGTGGAAGCTTAGGTCATGATCTTTCCCCCACTTTGTGCTTAAACAACCAGTTTACAACAGTGGTGGGGTGTGTGGTAATCATGCATTATTGTGAGGTTTAGTATCTTTCATTAAAATGAGAATGTCTCAAAAAAAATGGGATTTATGCACCATTTGATATGAGCTTGGCATCTTGAGATACTTAATTTCGTGTAAAGATAAAGAGATGCGATAAGTAAGCAAATATGGTCCTCTATTTCTAGTTATAATAGTAGAGATTTTATGTTGCTGAAAGCTCATACTTATCCATTCGATATCCTAAAAACTGATGATAAAATTTGAGTAGTTATTTTTTTATTTTCAGATAATAAGTTTAGTATTTGTGCTCAAGTAATGATCTTTTGCTTTAAAAAAAACATTATAAGCTTAATTTAGGGTTTGGAACCTAATGTGGGTCGAAGGCCCCGTGTCCATTTTTTAATTTAATCAAGACTGGAACTTTATGGATACACTTGGTTAAGTTACGGAGAAGGCCCAACAATGACCCAATAAAGTATGACTTGGGCTAGGCCAGTCAATTAAGGTTAGCCCATTTTGCTTGGCCCAAGTATGGACAAAAATAGAGACCATCATGGTTATTCAAACGAGACCCATTATAAATTCCAATGAGAGAGAGGAAGCCAAACTTTGTTTGTTAATCCAAACCGACAGGGCGAAGCGAGGGAGATTTCTCTTGTGACTCTTATATAAAATTTGCTCGTTCGTCTGTTCTCTCATTTTTATCCGCCAGAAAAAGAGCTATCTATCGCCGCCGCTGCTACCCTTTCTCTCTCCCCTCCCCCTCCTCCTTCCGCCTCTCTTCTTCTCCTGCCTCCACCGCCCTCTCCCGTCCCTCTCTTTTTCTCCCCTCCCCTTTCTTCCCTCACTTCTTTCACCACTGCCCTCTCCTTCTCTCCCCTCCCTCTCCTTCTCCTCTTCTTCTCCTGCTCTCACCTCCCTCTCCTTCACCTCTTCTCCTCCTGCATCTTCTTTGTCGCCGGTCGGCTTCTCATCACTGGTGATATTCTAGTAAAAATAGAGCCCAACTTTCTTCCCATCATTAAGACTAGGACTGTCAATGTGTCGGGTCTGGGCCCGGACCTGACCCGTATCATACCCAATTAGTCGCGTATGGGAATGATTGTTTGATACCGAACAAGTTTATTCATTTACCCAGTTACCCGTTTAATAAATGGGGCAAGTATGATTATACCTAAACAATACCCGATTAGACCCATACCCGATTATTCTTAAACAAACCCTGACCCTCTCACAGTGGGACCGCTTTCTCTTTCTCGATCCCGCCCTCTCTCTTGCTGCCGCCTCTCTGGATCTCTCCCCTCTGAATGGCCTCGTCGTCGCCGCCCTCTGAATCTCCTCATCGCCGCCCTCTGAATCTCCTCATGGATTCAACTCCACGCGCTCTCTCTCCACGGAAAAGAAGACACGGTTACTGACGACCTAGACCAATATAATCCCCAATCCCCTCACTTCCTCCAAAATTCCCAAATATCTAGGGTTCCAAAAGTCTTATCTCTTTCGATTCAAATCAAATCCTTCGGGTTTTCTCCAACCAAAAAGGGCGAAGATGATCGAGGTGGTGCTCAATGATCCATTGGGGAAGAAGGTGCGCGTGAAGTGCAACGAGGACGTTACCATCGGCGACCTGAAGAAGCTAGTGGCGGCGCAGACGGGGACGAGGCCGACAAGATCCGGATCTTGAAGTGGTACAACACCTACAAGGAACACATTGCCCTCAAGAACTACGAGATTCACGCCGGCCGATGGAGGTCTACTCTCCGATCTTTTTCCTATTTTTTCAGTTTTTTGCTAGTTTTGTGATTGCAGGAGTTTTAAGGATATAGTTTGATGACTGTTGGTGATTTTGGGGTCTTTTGATTTGGACTGACACGGGGATTATGAACCTTTAACTTGAAATTTAAAGATTAAAGATTGATTTTGGGGTCTTTTGATCTATTCGGTTAAAGAGTTCCTTCTATTTAATTGAAGAATTTGATTCAATTGGCAGTATCTTAATTCATATGTGGTTGTTATTCATGCCCGGGGATGATTTTGAAAATTTGCAATTCAAGTATTTTACTATAGAATTTGATTCGGGAGTTATTTGTTTTCACCATTTGGGTCCGGTTAAAACGGGTCTGGACCCGCCAGTAAAGTAGGTCCGGATATGAGCACCCATCTTCTAGACCCGCGGGTATACAGAACCATACCTCAATCTCAAGGTTTTTCATTTGGATTCTCGATTTACAATAATCTATCTGCACAGAATCAGCCCTTTATGAGCAAGAACCATGCGCATATTTTTCGTTCTTACTATGAGAATCTGACAGTCACAAGAGTTGCACATGGTAGTCGCGCGAGATTCACAAGCAATTGTCATCAGATTGACGCAAATCGGGCAAGATCACAATAGGACATAAAGTACCTCACAGTATAGATAAATTCTTATGAATAACATTTTCTTTGAGAAGAAAGTCTGATTGCTCCCACTGCTCTCCTACAGTTTTTTAGCATCAGTAATTGGCTGGCAAGCGTTGATTATAGATGATAACTCTTGCCTTTTGCATGCACAATAAACAAAAAGGATGCTCTCTATTGGGGTGGGGGGGGGGGGGGGGGGGGGGGGGGGGGGGGGGGGGGGTGGGGGTGGGGCAATCATCCTCCTCCTCCCCCCTATTTCCAACCATATTGAAACCTGCAACCTTTGAAGCCCACCAGCATTTTTTTCAACGACTAAGAATCCACGATTTTGTGCTGTTGAGATAATACAGGTTGGATGTAACAGCTTTACAATGAGAGGCTTAAATTGTTTCACTACAGGAACTGGCTATGCATCTCTCTGTTTCTTGGTTTTCCAAATCTGCTGCATCACCTTGCCAACGGCATTCATATCATTAGATTGTGGTGCCAGCTGGTCATCGAGAATATTATACCCTGATATTAAAGAAAGAAAAGAAAAATCATAATCTTTTAAAGAAAATAAAATTACTTTTCTAAACAAGATTTTAGAGAAAACATATTGACAATACCTCTCTCTTTGTGCATTTACCGATTTATGTGAATATACGAACTATGATGTGCAATAAAATAATACGGGATATATGGTGAAAGCGGCACGATTACTCATTTTAAATTTTCATTCTCAATAGTAAAGTCTAGTCATTGCAAACCTATCATTCAAAGAGGGAAAGTTACTGCAAACAACTGAATCAAACACTAATCCCGCTTTATTGAATGAGTAGCCCATAAATGATTCCATAGCCCATTTCATTTAATGCCTTTCAACACAAACAGAAAATTCCAATAGATTCATGTAATTCATAGAGCCAAGTATCAACATCTTGAGAAAGTTCTAAACAATAATGGTTGCGGCTGATGGAAAGACATTTAGAAACATCAAAATCAAGATTAAGAATATGGACCACACTGACCAACAAACATTGTAAGGATGTCGATTGATGTATGCATGGAAAACACATGTTCTTCAAAAAACATTATAGCCCCTACTTCGCAATATTGAAGCAAGATACCTTGATGATCCTCAAATATCACTTGCTTTTTAAGTTTCCTCAAAACTGTAGAAGTAAAATAAAACAATATCATGTACCTGTCAAATTGCAAATAAATATAACAAGCTTACAAATAATAATACAAGTATACCTATATCCGGTAGAGATTGGTTTGATGAGCTCGTCAAGTGCAACTTCTTGAATCCAAAGGTGATGGGTAAACTTTAAAAACTGCATCAATGTGTGTAATCAGATATTTCTATTAAATAATTCTAAGAGAGAGATTCATTCAACAAGTCAAAACATTGGATCCAAAGCACTAAAACACAGTATATCTTATACCTCTTTATGCTAGCCATCTCCGACAAGTTAATCAAACCAGCAACATGAAGAAGATCGAGATGCAAACTGTAGACAATAAACAACAACAAAGGCCATCACAAGTATTTTCAAAAGCTATATCATTTTCATGCCTAAAAGAATTACAATAATTCAAGCACTTATACTCCAGATTCCTAGCTTCAAATTCTGAAATTGCACTGATCTACAGAAGTATGCTTCTATAACCAGCATTTGAAATAATAATTTTAAGGAGTATCAGAGTATCAATTGGCCTCAACCTTTGCAAAACCACAGTTAGTACTCAACTTCGATCCAACTCTTCCCAATTGAACTTAATCTGCAAAGCATTTTCATGTCAATTTTGAAAGATCCAATGCTCTTGCCTTAAAAGGCTGAGCTCAAGAGAGTTGTGAAAACTTAATAAGAAATTGAGCTCAAGAAGGGTCAACGAAATGGACATTACATACAGTGTTAATGAATTTCCAAGTTGTAATATCAAGATAAAGCAGTCAAAACACTTGAAATAGTTTGTCCAGTCTTTCTTCTCACTTCCTGCAAAATAACCATCTTTTGGAAATTAACTATACCTGATTCTATCCATCAATGTTCTACTTCTTTCTATCATTATAAATTGAGCCTTTAGAGCTGTTTGGTTGCAACCAAATAGACTTTTCTGAAAAAATGATTACAAAGCAGGTGTAAAATTATGTAGTACTAACCTTTTTGCAGTAGTTTGAGAAGATTAAACCGAGGAGAAAGCCTTCAAATTCCCCAGACCATGCAGAAGACTATGCGAAGGGGTAAGACGATAAGGCTAGATACGGGAAACAGCTGTCACGGAGAGAAGGAGAAAGAAAAACCAAAGTTAATTAATATAAAAACAACCTAGAAAAAAAATAAAAAAACCCGTTACAAAAATTGCATACCAGTGCGAAGACCAAAAAAAATTCAAAAATCATTGCCTGCCGCCAACTTGTTTCTTGCTGGAGGCCACCGCAGTTAAAGAAAGTTTAAGAAGCCTATAAAATAATAAAGAAGAGAGATACCATGCCTATAGACACCTAAAAACTTAAGACTGATCATATATACATATTGCCAAGAAACATCAACAATCCGAAAAGGGAAGAAATACAAATACGATAATCAATCAATCCTGCCAACGTATCTCCAAGCAGTACACTGTCGATAGTTAAATTCAATTACATATAATAACTAAACCTGCATTCTGAAAATTAAATCCATTTTCACGGTCTGAAACATGTGCCAACAGCAAATGAGACGTCTCTTAAGCTGCCATCCAGAATATGGACTGAGTCTATCCTCTTCATCTCTTCTTCATCCAATGTTTGTCACAAAGAAGTCCCCCATTTGATCCCTCTAGTCTTCCTCTAACAAGTCATTACAACACCAAGTTAGCATTCAAATAAGAAAACCTAGAATACAAAATTAAAATAATTTCTAACATTTTTTAAAGACTATTTTCAAATTTATAAACTTTTAAAATATGTTTTGAAGGCTAAAAGGCTTCTTTTTTTAATTGGAAAAGTTTAAAGACTATACTATAATAACTGAACTTGTTTATTTTTAGTAGGAAAATGCTGGGAGTAATTTATTTTAATATACACTTAGGTCTAAGCATAGTTGCGTTTTAGTAGAAATATTGAAGTGTTTTAATATATATTGAATGATTATAAATCATAACAGTTTGAAAATTATTTGAAAATATTATGAATATTTTCTTTCTAAAGCATGCAAAAGCTGCAACTAGTAGCCAACTTGTCATGCAAACCCATATGGGAATGTTGCATCTGAACTTTGTCAGCAAAGTCTAGCCTGCTAGTAAATTGGTAGACCTAGTAAATTGGTAGACTGGATTACAGGAGATCCTATATTTGAAACTGGACTACGATCTTTGTTCTAATTTCTAAAAGAAAAAAAAAGATGGTGATTTAGGTAGCACCTTGACTCAGCTCGAACCCGCAAGCACCATGGGTTCGAGCCGAAGTTGAGTTGTGTTCTTAGCTGGAAGCATTGTTATAATAAAAAAAAATTGAATGCAATAACAAAAGAGAGGAAATAAGCTATTTTTTTCAAGAAAAAGCAATTTCCAAGCCAACTACAACAATTTAGTGCTTCACCACATAGTATAATAAGTAAACATTGATATAAGTTGAAAATGTAGTTTATGTCCTTTTTAGTAACAAATTTTGATGGTAATTTGGTAGCACCAATCTGATCCAAACCTCGAGTACCAGATTCGTTAGAATTTTGCACCTTAATTATGCATATTTTGTAAAAACTGTAGGCGGAAGCAATTATTATAATATATTAAAAAGAAATTGAATGCAGTAAGGAATAATTAGAAGAAATAAATAAAGCTTGCTTAATAGAAAGCATGTCCAAACCAACCGCAACAATTTAATAGCATGAATAAAAAAGGAAAAAGGAAAGAGCTTCACAACATACCTCATCTTTGGAAGGTAACGATGCTCTCCATGGAAGCCTTGACGCCCTCATCATCCCATTCCAGACCTTCCCACCATTGTTTATAACACTTGATTTCCTTCAATTTGCTGCTGATTCCGTTGTTATTTGAAGGGAAAGGGAATTTCTTCAGCTTGGGACATCCCGAGACCTCAAGTTGTTGAAGAGCAGGGAGACCATATTGGGGACCACATATGCGGGTCAAATTTGGTAGTTCAAATAAATGCAGTCTTTTTAGGGTAGGGAAGGCGACAGCTGTCCTGTCTTGCTGCTCCTCTTCATCTATCAAGCATTCCATTCCAAAACAACAAGTTAATGATAAACTGACAAGTGATGGCAATTCAAGAACCCAGCTAATGCTCTTCAACCCGTGGCAAAAGTTAATATCCACATCACGAACCCTGTGAAAGAACACTGACGGAGCCACTCCCCTCCAAAGGATCTCCTTCAGTTGATAACACGCCCATATCTGAAGTAGTTCAATTGGAGATGAGGAGGTCTCACTCTCTCTCAGCATCAACCACAAACTCCACTACCTCTACATCACCGCACTGGTAAAATTTCAACTGCAGAAGGGTCCTCCAAGTGTTGTGTTGTAGCTTGAGGGTGTTAGGAACACCTTTCAATCCCCGCAACCCGAGGCGCCAAATGGACACGGTATGGGAAAGCATGGAGAGGCGTTGAAAAGCATCGTCAGAGCACGCATCAATTGAGAGACCTTTCAACCCTCCCTTCGCTAGCCACTCCAGCTCCTCCAGTAGACATTTTTCTCTTCTACTCATACCACTGGCTTCGCGACAATCACCATCACAATCTTCGCTAGCATCGTCGCTAGCATCACCATCATCATTGTTCTCAACACCACCACCACAATCTTCCAAATATTCACATATTCCACTATTAAATATATTTAATACCTGAAGCTCCTTAAGGCTTGAAATCATTCCAAATGGTATGTATTCAAGCTCCCTAGTACCTTCCAGATTTAAGCACCTTAATCTTTCCAGCATGCTGATACTTTCAGGAAGCTCATAGATATTAGTATATGATAGATCCAAGTATGTTAAAGCACACATATTTTGAAAAAAGCTAGAATGAATATTCGGCCAAAAATGACATTTTGTAGCAGTAGGAATGACAAGGAGGGACATTCAAAAGGAACATACAACAATTCTTCTATCTCATTACCCATCAGTGATATCACCTGTGCTTCTTTCCATTTTCCAGCCTCAGCGGGTGCTTCTCTCAACCTAATTCCTGATTTCACCAGCCACTTGATTTGATTATCTGGGCAATCTGAAGCTATCCATAAAGCCAAGTCCCTAATAACATCATGCATCTTGACATGAAAGTATTCAGAACCATCCTCTAATAAGCATGCTCCTTTTAGATCTTCAATGAGACAGTGTCCCTTGTCATATGCCTCACTCATGCTATCAAAATCCTTTATAAGATCGGTCTCAATGTAAAATGCAATGAGGTTTAACTCAAGAATATCATAATCTTCAGGCCACAACGAACAATACAAGAAACACATTCTCAAAGCGTCACTCTTCAAACTATCATAACTAAATTTTAGCGTGTGAAACATCCCATTATTCTCATCATCCAGAATTTCATTTGCATGAGACCTTTCCAAAGCCCGAACAGCCTCCTGCCACTCTGGAAAGGTTGTCTTGGCAGCCATGGCCCGCGCAATGACTGTGAGAGCAAGTGGCAATCCAGCACACTCATCAACAACTTTCTCTACAAGGCCATGTATTCCTAAATTTGATTCTAAATTCCATTCACCCAAAGTCTTCATGAACAATGTCTTTGCATCTTCTCTGCTAAGACATTCCACTTTTATCATTTTGGCACCCATTTTCCCACACACTTTCTTGAGCCGAGTTGTCAATATTACTTTCTGCATTCTCCTTGTTTGGTTATTGCTACTGGTGTTATAGCGAGTATCAGGAATTCCAACATCAAGAAGATTGACCCTCTCCCATACATCATCCAAGAGCAACAAAAAGCTCTTGTCTTCCAAGTAGTGGGAGATGATGCGGGCACGTTCATCTGCATCATCTTTTTCATTCAATGGTAGTCCAAGACTCTTGGCGACCTTATCTTGAATATTTTTCAATTGAAATTCCTTAGAAACCACAACCCAGATCAGGTGCTTGAAGCCTAAGCTGTCTCCCTTCAGTAAGGAATTATTTACTTGCTTTAGTAAGGTCGTCTTACCCACCCCTCCCATTCCATGTATTCCAATGACTCCCACAGTATCATCAATAAGATGGTTTCGAACAATCTCAACATACTGGTCCAGCCCTAATAATGTGGATTCGGTTAGTATGGTCTGACCGTGCCCTGGAGACTGCACTCTTGCAATGGCATTGAAAGTTTTCTTTTTGTCTCCAGCTGGACCATCTCTTCGAGCAATTTAGTTGCTCTTTTGCCACACTTGTAAGTTAACCAAAAATTGAGAGATGAATCTCCAAAGAGACGGCACCCTCTATTTTCATATTTATCTTTTGTTGTATCCACTTGATTTTCAACCTCCTTGACTCTTTGAGCCAAAAATCCACTTCTTCAGTGCTTTGCTTTTGTTGTCTCTCGGCATCCTCAATCTCCTTTTGGATGCCATTCCGCCCAGCTCTCAATTCACCCAATTGGTTTGTCATGTTCTGCACATTTGTCCTTACTTTGAAAAGATATCCAATATGCCTTGTGAGAGGATTCAATACCAAAGACACGATGGGCTCAATGAGAGCACTAATGACCTCCATGGCCTGAGAAGAAAGATTGAAAGAGACCAAATAGCAAACTTAATAGCTAGTGGGAAAAGGAGAAATGCATGATGATAAAGAAGCAATTTCAACGGCTTAATGGTTCATTACTCAAGCTACAACTTGAGACCTTTGCATTGTGTATGAACTTATTCAACAGTAAATTTGAAACCCAGAACTATATTATATCTGTAAAAGCAAAATCAGAGTCTGCGCGTATATTTCAATATAAAGAAGTGTTTGGGCGCACACGCGAATGTAAGAACAACAAAAGGTCTTTTCATTAATAATTGCAAACAGAGAAATTAGATTTTCCATACACATCATTCAGTAGCAAAAATAAAACATCCATAGAAATTCAATCCTGCTCTTTAAAGGAAATTAGAATAAATAAATAAATCAATTCAAGACTCTAGGGGCTGGGAAACTTTGGAAAAACAAGATTTTCATGCAAATAAGAACTTAGAAAAAATAATAATACTGAAAGACCAAGAAGGCAAGAATTTTACCATTATCAGGCAAATTTTTATTAACTGACTTCAAGGTCAATAAGAAGCAGATCACTGCCACAACCTTGGAAGTTTGAGCAAAAGAGAATTCAAAATGAGTGTGCTCGTAAACAAAGTTTGAAACATTTTCGACCATTTACCATTGTGTTCAGCATTGAATATTTATTTAAATATTTTAAACCAAAACCATAGGATCTACATGTAAATTTTAAGTAGAAATCCTATTCAAGTTGTTCCTTTCTTCCCCCATTAGTAGATCGTTGCTTGTATCTATCAAATTAGAATTTTTTGGATTCTTTGCTTAAAGCTATTTTGATATGATTTTCAAGTCTAGCATATTTTAATTTGTGCAACTAGTAAAAGAAAATTATCAATTTGCCTACCATAATGGATTGGATTTTGTACATAAATCTTTAGATGAAAGAAATCATTCATCATGATCAACATATCCTCAAGGAATAGTAGATGAATACTTCTCATTGTTATTGATGAGAATGAAAGTACACCTAGTGGTGACGCACGTGCACAAAACTCTTTTCAAATAATAATAATAATAACAAATAAAATTAAAAAAATTAAAAATTAAAAGAAAAGTTGAAGAGGATAGACTTCGATACACGTACTAAATAAAAGCAATTGAACCAAATAGAGATATTTTATTTAGAGGGAAGGGGACTTGTAATTTCCTGTACTTTATAAAACTTGGGTTATGTTTTTGTATTTGACCTAAAATAACTCCCATTCATACTCATAATCATTAAATTCCTATTATTATGCTTAATAGTAGGATCAAATCCAGACTTGGATTTTCAGTTATAAACCATCTCTCAAATGTTATTACAGATTTATTTTAAAAGAAAAAAAGAATTATTTTTTTTAAAAGAAAAACTTGGTAGTTAGAAGGCTTAGTTAATATTCAGTTGGAGAAGGAAAACATAGTGAAAATAATAAAAGAACATCTTTCTAAAAGAATGAAAAAGATAGAGGGACGAAAGCAAAAGGTGCCTAATTGAGAGGAAAAGATTGCAGAAAAATAGGAGAGAAAAAGCAAAAGCCAAGCAAGCAAGAATCAAATTATTGACAAGGTTCTAGAGAGAACAGCTTGATAACACATCTCTCCATTTGCACAAATACACCAATGAACTATGTTATGCAATAAGATAATAAGAGACCTAGTAAAAACATAAAACATTAGTACTTATTTCAAAATTTCACTCTCAATATAAAACCTAGTTATTGCAAGCCTTATTCAGAGCACGAAAGTTATTACAAGCAACTGAAACAAAATAATCCCATTCTATTGAATGAGTAGCCTCTAAATGGTTTCATATCCCAGTTCATTCAATTGCTATCAACACCAACATAAAATATTCCAACTGATTTGTACAATTCATAGAGCAAGTGTCAACATCTTGAGATAATTCTACAGAATAATAGTTACTTTTGATCGCCAGACATCAAGAACATGTTTATTGTCAGTTCACAATGTGACTAAAATCAGTTGAAAATTAGATACTCTTTAAGCTAACCATTGTCAACAGTTTCCCTTTGATACTTAATTTCATAAGCAAATGTATTCTATTATCCCTACACAAAAGTCAATGACACCATGGTACATGTAAAATAACTAGTTTCTAAGAATCAAGGATTATAGTTTTTATCCTTTGTTCCTTAAAAAACCTTGCCAATGCTATAAATTCATTACTCTATAATATTGTGAAGGGCCATGAATTTTCAAATGGTCATCAAGGAATCTTGATGCACAAGTAACAAGAGAAATAGAAGGAAAAAAATTTCTAAGCTATGCTACATTGCATCAATGAAAATATTAAAGTCTAGTAAAACATGATGACTTCAAAGATTAACGATGGTAATTGGTACAATAATATCAAAAGGAAAAAATCTCTTGCACTTACTCTATAATTAACCCAAATCATAAACTCCTAAAAACTCTAAGAGCATTTTTGGTGTTGCCATTGACAATTGCTTTACTAGCTTCTAAAGCAAATAATCACGTGTGGGCTCACTTTTTTAATGAAGGCCATAACCCGGTCTTGAACCTGGGTCTCCTATTTTTAATTGTTTCGTACTAACTCTTGGTTTTAATTTTCTATTATTTTCTATTCTTTGTTGTGTTTAAGTTTAACACTCTATTGCTACAGATCTTTTGCATAAATTCATTACTCTACATTATTGCGAATGGCCATGAATCTTCAAATGGTCATCAAGGAATCTCTAGAAGCATAAGTAACATAGTAAATAGAGAAAAAAAAAATTCTAAGCTATGCTACATTGCATATTTGCATCAATGGAAATATGAAAATCTAGTAAAACATGATGACTTCAAAGATTAGCAATGGTAATTGGTACAGTAGTATCAAAAGAAATTTCTTATTAGATTTTGAATTTTTTTTTTTTTAACAAATAAACCTATTAGATCAATATTCTAATTTGATAAATTTTCTTTACAGAGTACATCACGGTAGGTTTCACTTTCCTAGTTATGAATCAAAATAAGTTTTCTGTAGTTCTCTAGTTATAACAGTAGAGATACTCATCCTATAAACTCATTTCAAGCAAAAAATCAAGCAAAGAAATCTTCAAGGAAAGAGAATATAGGGAAAGAATATTATCACCTTGAGAAATAGATCTGATTGATGTGTTCCAAGCAGAAAACCACAGTCCCCTTGATGGGTTCGGACTTGTATTGAACTCCAATATTTTCCTATGAAGAATCCTTGTTGATAGTAGCTTTTAGAGAAGAAAGCAGAGCCCCCTTTTGTTGAACACAAACACCCCCAGAACAGAGAGAAAAAAGTGCTACAGATTCTGAAAGTCTGAGTCATGAGTGAGGGAGAATAAGCTCAGTGAGGGGGAATAATTTGAAATTATTATGAGTACTTTTTCTAAAGTATGCTACCTCACAGATTAATTTGCATGCAAATGCTGTATGTATGATTTGGGTTGCCACTGAGGCTTGGCCCACTTGCAATAAACTCGTTTCAAAAGAAGAATAATAATGATGATAACAAATCAAAATCAAAATCAAAAATAAAAACATTAAAATAATGATGAGGAAGATAGACAATCGATACACTGAAAGAAAATGAACCCAGTAGAGATATTTTATTTACAGAAAAGTGAAACTTATGACTTTGTATTTTATCTATCTGATTACTTGGGTTGTGTGTTTTTGTATTTGTCCTAAAATAACTCCATTTATACTCAGAAACATTGAATTCCTGCTATGGTACAAAATCAATGTAGACCTGGATTTTCAGTTATAAACCATCTCCCAAATGTTATTAAAAATTATTTTTATTTTTAAGAAAAAACTTAAAAGACTTAATAATGCTCAGTTGGAGAAGGAAAGCATACTGAAAATCACAAAAGAATCTCTTTTTAAAAGGATGAAAAAGAAAAAGAGAAGAAAGCAATAGGTGCCTAATTGAGAAAAAGACTGTGAGAGAGAAGAGAAAAAGCATAAGCCTAAGAAAGCATCAAATTCTTCTCACAGATTAAGCAGAAGCTAAGTAAAAAAAAACATCAAATTCTTCTCTCACCTCCAAAAGAACCAAATCGGATTGTAACATAACTTGTCTTGTAATTTACTAAATAAATAAATGCTTCAAGTAGAATAAATATTGCTCAATCCCAATTAGAACTAGCAATGAGCAAACTTCTTTAAAGTTTGCTTCAGACAGCACCAAAATTAAGCCAAACATAGAAGTGCACATTAATTCCTAAAAGCAAAAAAGAAATCTTTACATGATTCAAAATTCGCCAATCAGATATGGCTTGGTTTATAACCCCAAAACCAAAATGTCACTGCCGTTCACAATCTGTCTCCAAATGAACTGTATCGTCAGAGCGTGCAGTTTCTTCAGAATAACATACATTTGAGCTGTCAGTTCAAAATGTGACTAAAGCCAATTGAAAATTAAATACTGTTTAAGCAAACCATTGTCAACAGTTTGCCTTTGATACTTAATTTCAGAAGCAAACATATTCTATTATCCCTACAACATTTCTACTGAAGGTCAATAACACCATGGTACATGCTAAACAATCAGCTTCTAAGAATCAAGCATTATAGTTTTATTTTTTGTTCCTAATAAAACCTTGCCAATCCTATAAATTCATTACTCTACAAGATTGTGAATGGCCATGAATCTTCTAGAAGCATAAGTAACATGAGAAATAGAATGAAAAAAAAATTCTAAGCTACACTATATTGCATCAATGGAAATATGAAAGTCAAGTAGAACATGATGACTTCAAAGATTAGTAATGGAAATTGGTACAATAATATCAAAAGAAAAAAAAAAATCCCTTGCATCCACTCTATAATTAGCCCAAATCATAAGCTCCTAAAAACTCTAAGAGCATGTTTGGTGTTGCCATTGACAATTGATTTCCTAGCTTCTAAAGCAAATAATCCCATGCGGGCCCTTTTTTGAATGATGGCCATAACCCGATCTTGAACCTGGGATCTCCTATTTTTAATTGTTTCGTACTAACTCTTGGTTTTAATTTATTATTGTTTTCTATTCTTTGTTGTTTTTAAGTTTAATAATAAATTGCTACAGATCTTTTGCATAGTAATTTTCTTGTTGATCTTCTAAAAGAAAAAACTGATGTTCCATCCATTCAGTACACGTAAATGAAAGCTTGCTTTATTCATTGGACAAAATCCCAGATGATAAATTGTTGGGCATGTGGTTGGAAATTTCAGTCACATTCACATTATAGTTCATTTGCATTATTTATTTTGTGAATTATTTTTTTTAATATAAAACAAGACCAATCAGACAGTTCTAATTTGTCAACACTTTTATGCTTATACAAACCACCTACAAGGGGTTGTTTGGTTGCAAGTGGGCGGAAGTAAGGAAATAGGGAAGTATAATTGCTCACTTCCCTATCTATCCAAACACCGAAAAAGAAAAATAAGAAAACATCTTTTCCTTTTATCTTTTCTCTTTTACACAACCATTTCCTCACTTCCAGAGTGCTACAGTTAATTTTGTAGTCATGTAAATCTCATTTGTAATAAATTGTAGCACAAAACAGTTAATTTTTTAAAATTTTTTACCATATAAATCTCACTTGCATTCTAATTACAGTCTATTTTTTATTTTTCTTAATTAATTTTTATTTAATATTATTTTACGGTCAACTTTGTGGTCAACTATTCCACTTCTACTTTCACATTACCCATCCAAACACTGAAAAAGGCAAAATATTTTCCAAATCACACTTCCTAACAACATCCAAATACCGAAAAACTTACTAACCAATTCCCAAGTTCCAAAGGGAATTATTACTACTTCCTCAATTCCTCACTTCCTCACTTCCACCCTTAACCAAACAGGCCCCAAGTTGAACTCATTTCTTATATAGTACTCCAAAATGGAAAAAGTTAACATGCACTAAGAGGATCCAAAACAAGAAAAATGGAAAGTTGAGCATAGAGGGCTCTATACTTGTCTATACTAAACCCAAGACAAGGAAAGGAATCAAATGAAGCAAACTCGCAATAAAGACAACGAATAGATTAGTACCTTCCCAATATATGGATCCAATAAGTTATATATTGGCTGAAAGTTAAACCCCCTTGGATAAAAACAAATGTTTCTACTAGCAACTCCGTAGTGACCACCGATGAGTAAAGGGAGGAAGTTGCAAGAGAATTGATAAAGAGAAGGGGAAAGAGAAGAAGCGACAACAGAGGAAAGGGAAGGAAGGTGAGAAGAGAGGAAGACAATAGAAATGTGAGACCAACAAATGTTTCCTTCTTATAAAGATTGCTAGAAGAGTCCATGCAG
This sequence comes from Agave tequilana, assembly GCA_038442645.1. Taxonomy (NCBI): domain Eukaryota; kingdom Viridiplantae; phylum Streptophyta; class Magnoliopsida; order Asparagales; family Asparagaceae; genus Agave; species Agave tequilana. Next base: position 90,342 of record JAVJIF010013577.1, on the reverse strand, counting down.
AGACAAATGAAGTATGAAATTAGATAAAGAAACTCTTTTGAAAAAGAAAGGCGGTTGTGGGTGGGGGGAGCATGTAATATCCCTAATCTAATACTACTGTATTTTTATTTTCTTCAAGTATCTATTTTGATTTACTGAGTATTTTTATTTAATCAAGTTAATTTATTATTTTTTAGAAGTTATTATTATTAAGTATGGAAAATTTATTTTAAGATAGTAAACGGCAAACTATTCTTCCATTGTTATTTATTGTTATTTCTATTAGTGTTATCCTTATTTTATTGTCGATGTTTATTTATTTAATATTAGTGTTCTATTATTTTTGTAATTAAGTATTGCGAGTTGTTATTGGTATTATTAATACTGTTATTTTGACTAGGTAATGTTGCTACTAATGATTGGATTATTTTGCAGTGGTATATTTCTTTACCCTTGATTCCTATTCATGCCATATTCCCTTGTATCCTTGTGCCTACCCATTATCCTCTTTTAGATCCAATACCCATTAGTGATCCCATACCCAATTGCCCGTTTGGATTCCATGGCCCATGACCCGTTCCCAATCCTATGCCCAATTATCTATTTGGATCCTAAACCAGTTGACCCAAGCCCATTTACATATTAACCTAATCTATTGATCCTATACCTATTTGGTTCAACCCAAACCCAATAGCCCAATACTCCTTTATCTACTTGGACCCAATACCCATTAGACCCTATAACCCAACTCATCCTATATAAACCTATCTCAATCTAAACCTAGATCTATCTCTTCTCCTTCCAGCCGTCAACACAACAGCCCCATCTTCACCATGGCTGTGTACCACCAGCGAGATCCCCCTCCTTGCTGCCGTAGATCTCCTCCAGGGCTTCCCCTTTTCCCTTGATGGCTGAGCACCATACCCAAGCCCTTGGCAGCGCCTCCCCTTCTCTGGATGGCTGCCACATCTCCTCCATGTCCAGCAGGCCGGCCACTACCACCAGATCCAGCAACAGCAAGGGCAGCAGCAGACCCGCCCCTTACAGGTCTGCAGCAGCGCCCTTCTCCAGATCCAGCCAAGACCCCTCCGTGGCCGCGACAACCGGAGCAACAACACCCCCTCTCCACTTCAGATCAGCCACAACAGCGAGGAGGCAGCAGCCTGCAGATCCAGATCCAGAACCAGCCCAGATCAGCAGCAGATCCAGATCTGCGCAAGTTCGGGCGAGCTATTCGTTCTCCTGATCCACGTCAGACTTTCGTCAGAGACCAGCACGGTGACCTTCTCCAGTGTCTTGGCCACCCTCCCATGCAGTCCGATGGCAAGGAACCGCACCACAGCGACCGCGGCAGCGACTCGCCCGGCGACGCGCACAGCAGATTCCACAGCAGATTCCACAGCAGATTCCACCCAGACCAGCAGCACAGGCAGCGAGCGAGCGGAGATTCCAGGCCCTTCTGGCGAGCGCGAGACCTCCAGATTGCAGCCAGGTCTTCCCCAGGATCCTGGCTACCGTCCTATGCAGTCCGACAGCGAAGAGCGGCACCACAGCGACCGTAACGGCGACTCGCCCGACGACGACCAGATTCCCCAAGGTGAGTGTTTTAATTGATTTTCAGTTATGATTGATTATTCTCCTATTCAATTATTGTTGTATATAATTATTACAGTTGTGACGTCATGATACCATTATACTGATGCATGTTATTTAGTTATCGTCACTGTTATCGTGTTGTCCAAGTATTTTAGGTTAAGGATATGATAGTCTCGTTCATATGAGAATTGATTAAATAAGAATGTCGCTTCATTGATATATAGGATCTTATATGTTGGGGCCTGCTAGTGAACTGTATGAGAGGGAGATTTGACTTGGGAATGGTAATGATAGATTTGATATACTATTTATGTTTAATATATGTGGATTCAGTGTTGTCATGAAGAAGTGGATATTCCCCTTTATCACTTTTAACATTTTCGATTTATTGGATATGTATATGTTGTGATACCGAGTATTGGGATATCATGTTTGATCTTAATAGAAGTGTGAACCCTTGAGGATTTGGGAATCAGATTAATTGTTAGAGTGAGAGAGCTGAGTTTAATTATGGATATATAATGGAATGACTTGACTTACCATGTTAGAACTTAGATGCATGTCTATGATATGTGGTGATACCGAGTGTGGGAATATTATGACGGGTCATTAATAGAAGTGGTGATTGTGAATACTTATGAATTAGAGTTACATGTTTGAGTGAGAGGACTAGTACTGGATATTGTTGATGTATGTCGGATTGGTGATTAATGTGTCGGATTACTTGATGTGTATTGATACTCGATTGTTATGGAACTATTGGAATCATAAGTTGGTGGTAATGACTCGGGATTGATCTAGACTTATGTTATTTACATTGAATGATGATCAGTAGTTAGAAATGACTTTATTAGTGAGTATTTGAGGACATCAGATATGATTGAAGTAGTTGAGTAGATATTCTAGATCACATGTATTTGAGGATGTTTCCTATTTAATATGATTGGGATATGCGTTTGACTTGTCGACCTCGAGGACATGCATGGTTATTGATTACATCTATTGATAGAGATTAAGTTCATATTGGTGTTGAGGAGAGGACTAATTACAGATTCATTGATATGATAGTTTACCGTTTTGGCTTACACTGATACGGACTGATACTTAACGATTTGCAAGGATAGTATTGGGAATATAAGCTGATGGAATAGTTAATGATATCTCTTTAGTATGGAGGGGTGATGACTTTGATCAGACTAGAGTTTGGAGATCTGAATAGATGTATCAGAGTATTGACTATTTCGGTTATTGAGATGTGAATATACTGATGCCGTAAAGATCAGATTAAACTAATATAATGAGAGAACAGGTTATTGATTTATTAAACTTGTGGATTACTGTACAGGATTACTTTGGCATAGATTGATATTTGACGGTCAGGATGACTATTGAGGGTAGGTTCATGATGACTACGGAGATCGGATATTGTTATATGCAGTACAGGCATATGAGGTATTGACAGGTTCCAGATGAGACTGGCTATTGAGTATTATCGAGTTCTATTGTTATATTGATTCATGTTATTGAAAGTTACTGGGAAAATATTGTCAGACCATAACATACATTGTTCTATTGTTCTACTGTTTACACGGTATTATTGTTCACATTGTTATTGTCACATTGATATTGTTATTGTCACCGTATCGTCCCAGTAATCGAAATGACATGGATATTAATTGTTATAAATGATAATAATAAGTAATTGAACAACTTACACTGGGATTCGGGAAATTGATGGAGGAGACAACGTCTGTATTTTGGGTGGACCTAGGATACAGGTTGCGCAGCCGAGATACGGTTCCACTGCAGGGTTCCGGGGGATGACTGACATCCTGTATTGTCCATATTGTCATTGTTATTGACATATTGTTATTGTTATTGTTATTGACTACCTAGCGGTAGGACCTGGTTCAGCGCCAGGTGATTGGGCCGTGGTTCCGGGTATGTACGGAACCCACCTAAAGCATGGACAATGTCTCTTCCACTAATTTCAATAACTTAGGACCCTGATTGACACATGTAGTAGGCGTAGTATGGGATGCGTCTATTACAGGTGGCAATTGGTGTTCGCTGACATAATAAATGATAATGAACTGTTAATGTATTGTGACTGACATTAATCACCTGATTGTATATATATATATATCTCTATGATAGACATATGACCATAACCAGGACCGGATTGTATAACACCTAGTGACATGTGATAGATTGCACCCCTTGACATTGATTGTATATTTACCGTTGTGCCATTTGTCTTCTACCTGTATTCATATTGTTACTATATGTGTTACTGCTCAGATATTTATCTTGTTATTTAGTCTTCCTATCTGCAGTTGTTCTTACTATTTTATATGCACTTGGTTTCTTCTGCACGAGTTCTTTCCCTTTTCACACACACTCATTATGGTCGCGTTCTGACGACCCTGGGTTTGCACGTCCAGCTATTGGACGGTGGTTCTAATGTGCAGGTATTCGATGAGACGGTACGCCTTGCGAGGAGCTTGGGTCCTCTCCCTTTGATTCTGGTATACTTGCATTTTATTCTTGTTATTATTCTTTGTTTCCTATATATCACCTTTGACTTCTGTTCAGCTGCCATTTTCTTCCTGTTATTCATTGCTATCATGTGTAGTCTTATATGTATTATTGCAGTGGTCCTTGATTATTATAATTCTGATTATAGCTTGTTCAGGTTACAATTTTGGGCTTAGCGCGTATACGTGGGGTATTTTCCTCGCGTATATGCGTCGCCATAACGTCTCCGTATCCTTAGGATCGGGGCGTTACAGAATGGTATCAGAGCCTAGGTTCGACATAAAAGGAGAACCTAGTTCCTACCTGTAACCTGAGACAGTTATGTTGACACTGCAATATACATATACTATTCATATGATAATATTGACTCCCTTTGGAATTGATCGTCCTTCCTTTGGAATTCCATTCTTGATCCGTTGATATTCATGATTCCAACACTTCAATTAGAGTGATTTGGATGTCCATCTTGATTTCATCCTTCCTTCCTATTCATTCCTCCTGATTCTATCTCTTGAGATTGATTACTTCACGTTGAAGATGGTACCAGAGATCAGAGCGCGCAGCGGAATCGTGGTGTCCCAACGAGACGACGTGGAAGCTTGTTTGTATTTCCTCTTAATTGTTGATTCTTTTATCATTCCCTGTTTGAAGCTTGTTTGTTTCTTCTTGACCTTGATTCTTTTACCATTCCCCGCTTTATTGAAATTTCGAGGACGAAATTTTTATTAAGGTGGGTAGAGTGTAATATCCCTAATCTAATACTACTGTATTTTTATTTTCTTCAAGTATCTATTTTGATTTACTGAGTATTTTTATTTAATCAAGTTAATTTATTATTTTTCAGAAGTTATTATTATTAAGTATGGAAAATTTATTTTAAGATAGTAAACGGCAAACTATTCTTCCATTGTTATTTATTGTTATTTCTATTAGTGTTATCCTTATTTTATTGTCGATGTTTATTTATTTAATATTAGTGTTCTATTATTTTTGTAATTAAGTATTGCGAGTTGTTATTGGTATTATTAATACTGTTATTTTGACTAGGTAATGTTGCTACTAATGATTGGATTATTTTGCAGTGGTATATTTCTTTACCCTTGATTCCTATTCATGCCATATTCCCTTGTATCCTTGTGCCTACCCATTATCCTCTTTTAGATCCAATACCCATTAGTGATCCCATACCCAATTGCCCGTTTGGATTCCATGGCCCATGGCCCGTTCCTAATCCTATGCCCAATTATCTATTTGGATCCTAAACCAGTTGACCCAAGCCCATTTACATATTAACCTAATCTATTGATCCTATACCTATTTGGTTCAACCCAAACCCAATAGCCCAATACTCCTTTATCTACTTGGACCCAATACCCATTAGACCCTATAACCCAACTCATCCTATATAAACCTATCTCAATCTAAACCTAGATCTATCTCTTCTCCTTCCAGCCGTCAACACAACAGCCCCATCTTCACCATGGCTGTGTACCACCAGCGAGATCCCCCTCCTTGCTGCCGTAGATCTCCTCCAGGGCTTCCCCCTTTTCCCTTGATGGCTGAGCACCATACCCAAGCCCTTGGCAGCGCCTCCCCTTCTCTGGATGGCTGCCACATCTCCTCCATGTCCAGCAGGCCGGCCACTACCACCAGATCCAGCAACAGCAAGGGCAGCAGCAGACCCGCCCCTTACAGGTCTGCAGCAGCGCCCTTCTCCAGATCCAGCCAAGACCCCTCCGTGGCCGCGACAACCGGAGCAACAGCACCCCCTCTCCACTTCAGATCAGCCACAACAGCGAGGAGGCAGCAGCCTGCAGATCCAGATCCAGAACCAGCCCAGATCAGCAGCAGATCCAGATCTGCGCAAGTTCGGGCGAGCTGGTCGTTCTCCTGATCCACGTCAGACTTTCGTCAGAGACCAGCGCGGTGACCTTCTCCAGTGTCTTGGCCACCCTCCCATGCAGTCCGATGGCAAGGAACCGCACCACAGCGACCGCGGCAGCGACTCGCCCGGCGACGCGCACAGCAGATTCCACCCAGACCAGCAGCACAGGCAGCGAGCGAGCGGCGATACCAGGCCCTTCCGGCGAGCGCGAGACCTCCAGATTGCAGCCAGGTCTTCCCCAGGATCCTGGCTACCGTCCTATGCAGTTCGACAGCGAAGAGCGGCACCACAGCGACCGTAACGGCGACTCGCCCGACGACGACCAGATTCCCCAAGGTGAGTGTTTTAATTGATTTTCAGTTATGATTGATTATTCTCCTATTCAATTATTGTTGTATATAATTATTACAGTTGTGACGTCATGATACCATTATACTGATGCATGTTATTTAGTTATCGTCACTGTTATCGTGTTGTCCAAGTATTTTAGGTTAAGGATATGATAGTCTCGTTCATATGAGAATTGACTAAATAAGAATGTCGCTTCATTGATATATAGGATCTTATATGTTGGGGCCTGCTAGTGAACTGTATGAGAGGGAGATTTGACTTGGGAATGGTAATGATAGATTTGATATACCATTTATGTTTAATATATGTGGATTCAGTGTTGTCATGAAGAAGTGGATATTCCCCTTTATCACTTTTAACATTTTCGATTTATTGGATATGTATATGTTGTGATACCGAGTATTGGGATATCATGTTTGATCTTAATAGAAGTGTGAACCCTTGAGGATTTGGGAATCAGATTAAATTGTTAGAGTGAGAGAGCTGAGTTTAATTATGGATATATAATGGAATGACTTGACTTACCATGTTAGAACTTAGATGCATGTCTATGATATGTGGTGATACCGAGTGTGGGGATATTATGACGGGTCATTAATAGAAATGGTGATTGTGAATACTTATGAATTAGAGTTACATGTTTGAGTGAGAGGACTAGTACTGGATATTGTTGATGTATGTCGGATTGGTGATTAATGTGTCGGATTACTTGATGTGTATTGATACTCGATTGTTATGGAACTATTGGAATCATAAGTTGGTGGTAATGACTCGGGATTGATCTAGACTTATGTTATTTACATTGAATGATGATCAGTAGTTAGAAATGACTTTATTAGTGAGTATTTGAGGACATATCAGATATGATTGAAGTAGTTGAGTAGATATTCTAGATCACATGTATTTGAGGATGTTTCCTATTTAATATGATTGGGATATGCGTTTGACTTGTTGACCTCGAGGACATGCATGGTTATTGATTACATCTATTGATAGAGATTGAGTTCATATTGGTGTTGAGGAGAGGACTAATTACAGATTCATTGATATGATAGTTTACCGTTTTGGCTTACACTGATACGGACTGATACTTAACGATTTGCAAGGATAGTATTGGGAATATAAGCTGATGGAATAGTTAATGATATCTCTTTAGTATGGAGGGGTGATGACTTTGATCAGACTAGAGTGTGGAGATCTGAATAGATGTATCAGAGTATTGACTATTTCGGTTATTGAGATGTGAATATACTGATGCCGTAAAGATCAGATTAGACTAATATAATGAGAGAACAGGTTATTGATTTATTAAACTTGTGGATTACTGTACAGGATTACTTTGGCATAGATTGATATTTGACGGTCAGGATGACTATTGAGGGTAGGTTCATGATGACTACGGAGATCGGATATTGTTATATGCAGTACAGGCATATGAGGTATTGACCGGTTCCAGATGAGACTGGCTATTGAGTATTATCGAGTTCTATTGTTATATTGATTCATGTTATTGAAAGTTACTGGGAAAATATTGTCAGACCATAACATACATTGTTCTATTGTTCTACCGTTTACACGGTATTATTGTTCACATTGTTATTGTCACATTGATATTGTTATTGTCACCGTATCGTCCCAGTAATCGAAATGACATGGATATTAATTGTTATAAATGATAATAATAAATAATTGAACAACTTACACTGGGATTGGGGAAATTGATGGAGGAGACAACGTCTGTATTTTGGGTGGACCTAGGATACAGGTTGCGCAGCCGAGATACGGTTCCACTGCAGGGTTCCGGGGGATGACTGACATCCCGTATTGTCCATATTGTCATTGTTATTGACATATTGTTATTGTTATTGTTATTGACTACCTAGCGGTAGGACCTGGTTCAGCGCCAGGTGATTGGGCCGTGGTTCCGGGTATGTACGGAACCCACCTAAAGCATGGACAATGTCTCTTCCACTAATTTCAATAACTTAGGACCCTGATTGACACATGTAGTAGGCGTAGTATGGGATGCGTCTATTACAGGTGGCAATTGGTGTTCGCTGACATAATAAATGATAATAAACTGTTAATGTATTGTGACTGACATTAATCACCTGATTGTATATATATATATCTCTATGATAGACATATGACCATAACCAGGACCGGATTGTATAACACCTAGTGACATGTGATAGATTGCACCCCTTGACATTGATTGTATATTTACCGTTGTGCCATTTGTCTTCTACCTGTATTCATATTGTTACTATATGTGTTACTGCTCAGATATTTATCTTGTTATTTAGTCTTCCTATCTGCAGTTGTTCTTACTATTTTATATGCACTTGGTTTCTTCTGCACGAGTTCTTTCCCTTTTCACACACACTCATTATGGTCGCGTTCTGACGACCCTGGGTTTGCACGTCCAGCTATTGGACGGTGGTTCTAATGTGCAGGTATTCGATGAGACGGTACGCCTTGCGAGGAGCTTGGGTCCTCTCCCTTTGATTCTTGTTATTATTCTTTGTTTCCTATATATCACCTTTGACTTCTGTTCAGCTGCCATTTTCTTTCTGTTATTCATTGCTATCATGTGTAGTCTTATATGTATTATTGCAGTGGTCCTTGATTATTATAATTCTGATTATAGCTTGTTCAGGTTACAATTTTGGGCTTAGCGCGTATACGTGGGGTATTTTCCTCGCGTATATGCGTCGCCATAACGTCTCCGTATCCTTAGGATCGGGGCGTTACAGAGCAAGAGTTAAGAGGCAAGCAAGAAAGAATCCAAAACCTTGTTCAATCCTGCACACTCATCAACTTTCCCTACAAGGCCATGTATTCCTAAAATTGATTCTAGGTTTCTTTCCCTTGAAGTCTTCATGAATAAAGCCATTAATTGCATCTTCTCCGTTATGACATTCCACTCTAATTATCTTGCTAGCACCCATTTCCCCCACACACTTTCTTGAGCCGAGTTGTCAATATTACCTTATGCATTCTCTTTGTTTGGTTATTGTCACTGCTATAGTGAGTATCGGGAATCCCAACACCAAGAAGATTAACCAACTTCCATGCATCATCCAAGGGCAACAAAAAGCTATTGTCTGCCAAGTAGTAGGAGATGACGCTGCCATGTTGATTTGCATCATCATTATCAATAAGTGCTAATCCAAGACTCTTGGCAACTTTAGCTTGAAGCTTTTCCAATTGAAATTCTTTTGAAACCCCAACCTAGATCAGGTATTCTATGCCCAATCTATCTCCCTCCAGTAATGAATTATTTACTTTGTTGAATAAGGTCATCTTCTCACCCCGCTCATTCCATGTATTCCAGTGACTCTCACAGTATTATCAATAAGATGGTCTCGAACCATCTCAACATACCCGTCCTGCCCCAAGAATATAGTTTCAGTTAGCATGGGCTCACCGTGCCTTGGAGACTGCATTGTTGCAATTATATGGAAACCATTTCTTTCTATTCCCAACCGAACCATCTCCTTAAGCAACTTAGTTGCTTTCTTGCCATACTTGTAAGCTAACCATCAATTGAGAGAGCAATCGCCAAAGAGACATCTCCCTCTATTCTCGTATCTATTTTGTGTTGTATCCACTTGATCTTCAAGCTTTCTAACTATTTTCAGACGCAAATTCACTTCTTTGGTTCTTTGCTTTTAATGTCTCTTACCATCTTCAATTTTTCCAAGTGTTTTGTCATGTTTTGCACATTTTTCCTTACATTGACAAGATATCCAATATGCCTCGTGAGAGGATTCAATAGCAAAGACATGATGGGCTCAATGAGAGGACTAATGAAATCCATGGCCTGAGAAGAAAGAGTGAAAGAGCTCAAATGGAAAAATCAGTAGGTTGTATGTTAAGAAAACGAGCATGAGAATAAAAGGAACAACGCCAGTTGCTCAATAGTTCATTTTTCCAAGTTACGTCTTGAGACCATTTCATTCTTAATAACTTATTCAATCACAAGTTTGAAACATCTTCAGACCATTTTCCAATGTGTCTAGTTTTCAATGGTTCTTTAGAAACTTGTTGAAGTATTGCAGCTTAAATGAAAAATCTAATAATAAGTTCCACTATGTATTCACAACTAAATTATATCAGTTAAAGCCAAACCACAAAGTCTAAACTTAGGTTTCAATATACAGAAATGTGATTGTGCATATAAGAACTACAAAGTTTTTTATTTTAAATGTTAGAAATTGTATTTGCCTTACAAGTCTTCCAATAACGAAGAAAACACCCAATAGAAATTTAATCCTCCCTCAAAGACGATCTTAGACAAAAAAAGAAAAAAAGAAAGTCAATCCTAGAATTTTTTGTGTGACATTAACATGAGAAAGAACGTCTGGAATGTTTGAACATTATATTTCTATACACATAATAAAAATGATCTTTTTTTCTCCGGAGAACTAATATTGGCATCATAAAACAAAGAGAGACTCTGAAAGTTAAATGAGCACCCCTTCCTTCCAAGAACCCAGCTCTTAAACAGTATACTTTGGTTCATGGAAGTAAACTGCAAATTAAAATAAGAATTCAGTACTTTTTACTGTTTAAATAAAAGATCAAAGATCAATTATATTGCTTTACCTGTTAACTGTTTAAACTTTTAAAAAAGCAAAGATGGAAAAAGATAAAAAAAAGAAGTCCATTAACAAATTATTCACCTTGATGATGCTCCAGTGTGGAGGAAACTTGTCACAATGCTTTAAAAAAAACAAGAAGAAGAAGAGGAAAGGGAAAGACTAAGGCCATTTATCATGCCTCCCACAGAATTATTTGATGGGGTCTTTGTTAATTTGTTTTTCAAGTCTAATTTCTAGAAAACCAAGTTTTTTTTAGTATACAGAAAAAAAAAAACTTTAATGCTACTGATCTTCCTTTATTAAGAAAATAATTTTTTTATCATTCAACCTACATCTTGTGACTTTTTTCATTCTGATATTGAACTTATTCAACAATAAGTATGAAACATGTTTAGACCATTTGCCAATGTGTTTGAGTTTTCAATTGTTCTTTAGAAATTTGTGGGACCACACAGCTAATATGAAAAGCTGATAACAAACACCAATGCCGAATGCAAACTCAATTTTTTAAAATTTACAAAATATTCTTATTTATTGTTAGCACACGCATATGCACCCGCAAGAAATTTCTTCAGAATCCCTTTTTTTAAAAGTAAACTGATTAGAATGACATTCTAATTTGATAAATTTTCTTTAAGAGTACATCACGGTAGGTTTCACTTTCCTAGAAATATAGTTAGATAAAATTTAACTCCTCTTTTCTTCTTAATAAAAAGTAGAATTCTCGACTGATGTTTTTTTTTTTTGGTATTTTTATTTACTTACTATAAAAATGTAGTGTGGACCTCATGCTTTCGGAGACAAAATCGTAACATTTAGTGTGATATATATGAAGTAAAATAAGTCTTCTGTAGTTCTCTAGTTATAATAGCAGAGATACTCATCCTACACTCATTCAAAGGCAAAAAATCAAGCAAAGAAATCTTCAAGAAAAGACAATACGGGGAAGAAGATTAACACCTTGAGAAACAGATCCGATCAATACGTTGCCAGCACAAAAACCCAGTCCCCTTGATGGGTTCAGACCCGTATTGAACTCTAATATTCTTGAAGAATCCTTGCTGACAGTAGCCTTTCAGAGAAGAAAGCTGAGCCCCTAGTGATGAACACAAACACCCCCAAAAACACAGAGGAAAAAGATCCTGCAGAATTCTGAAAGGATGAGATATGAGTGCGGAGTATAATCTCAGTTGGTTGCTTTGAAATTTCTAACCAAACAAAAGAAATAGAAAACCCAACCAATTATTGCATGTACATTTATGCTGGTCTAGTAGTGTTGAAGAAGAGGAAAGGGGACAAGTTAAGACCATGCGATCGTGTCTCCCATTCAATTATTTGCTGGAGTCTTTACTTTTCTATTCTTTGCCAATTTGCTTTTCAAGTCTAATTTACAGAAAACAACTTTAATGCTACTGATCTTCATATTGTTAATAAATTAAAATAGTGTGAGCATGCTAATAAAATTAAATGTGCCTTCTGGTAAACTTTTACATCTTGTTAAACATTTTTCTCAAAAAAAGAAAAAAAAATACAACATGATAAACTCAAAACTTCTAATTGTTATTGATGAGAATAAAAGTACACCTAGTGGTGGAGCCGAGCACTAAACTCTTTTCAAAATAATAACAATAATAATAATAATAATAATAATAATAATAAAACAAATAAAAAATATTAAAAGAAAAGATGAAGAGGATATACTTCGATACGCGCGCTAAAAGCAAATGAACTGAGTAGAGATATTTTATTTAGAGAAAAGGAAAACTTATGATTTCTGTATTTTATCTAACTAATCTATTATGACAGAACCAATCACATTGATGTGTGTTACCACTTCATCCGCATTCGGTGTTATCACTAGTGAAGATACACACGAGTCGAAATCTCGCAGACATGCTGACTAAGGTGGCCACAACGAAAAAGCTGAAAACCTACTCAACGTCCGTGGGCCTTCAAGGGTGAAGATGAAGATCCGAAGTTGAGTGGCAACAAATGCCTCTATGAGTCGAGAGGCCGAGAGAGAGAGAGAGAGAGAGAGAGAGAGAGAGAGAGAGAGAGAGAGAGAGGATGTCGCTATGTCAATGATCAATCTCCAAGTGAAAGATTGTTAAGCTGTGAAGTCTAATTATTGCCCTGACAGTTTGTCGCAGCAGGAGTGAAGATCTCGGAGCACTCCGGGATGAGTCCGAGACGTGACATTGGATGACTCCAGGTCACAACGTATAGACAAGTTCAAAGTTTCAATTGCTGGTGAGGTTAGAGTGAAAAGAGGTATCCGGAACGACAAATTTTCCAGAGGGACAGCCTCCAGAACAGAAGCTCACTCTGAAGTATGTAGTGGAAAGGGGCACGAGAAGCGGGCGCTTAGTGGAAGCGACTCAGTCCAGCCTGGAGGCAATCCAGTCTGAAAGTTTTTTTGTTAGCGAAACTTGAGGAATACGTCAAGGGCACTTTAGTGATTTAACAGCTTGTAACCCTAGTTATCTCTATAAAAGGGGACGCACTGTCATTACGGAAAAGGGAGCGATTAAGAACCCGATGATATCTTGAGTGCCATTGTATAGAGCGACTGTAAGTATCCTCTCTTCTCCCTTGCAATCTCTCTGATAAATAGTGGATTCGTATGTGGCTCTATGAGTTTTTCTAATTTGAATTTTCCATGTAAATTCTGGTGTATTTGATTGCGTTTGATTTTGCCTCTTCTTCCGCCACGTTGTCGATCCCAACACGTTTTACTAAGGTCCATATGCCAATTTCTCTTTTTGAACAAAAACAACAAATGAGTCCCCCCATGTGGCCACACTGTAAGTCATTAGGTTTGCTCCCTGTTGACACTCAAAAAAGATAAAATCTCAGACAGCTTTTTAACCGGTTTGAACGATATCTAACTTATCGACATTTACAAAAGACAAATCGTAGACAAGCTGATGACCAGTTTCTACCCATCCCCGAGGGACAAATCAATGACTTGGACTCTACTGATCCAGTGAAGCAGACAGTAAGCCAATGTTGCCTTTGAAGATATCTAAGTAGGCCTAAGATGCTGAGTTAGCACTATACTTAGCATCGCATGAGCCCAAGGGGATAGCCTCGCCTGAGAGGCTAAGTTTTTCTAGATTCGTTTTGAAGCTCTCAACAGAAAGCTAACTTACAACTTCGCCTGAAGCTAATTCTACCTTCGCCGGAAACTTTATTGATAGCTTCTCATGAAGCTCTTCATAGCTCCACAGAGAGCTAACTTACAGCTTCACCTGAAGCTAATTCTAGCTTCACGGGAAGCTGATTCTAGCTTCGCCGGAAACTTTCTTGATAGCTTCTCATGAAGCTCTTCATAGCTCCACGGAGAGCTAACTTACATCTTCGTCTGTATCTAATTCTAACTTCGTCGGAAGCTAATTCTAACTTCGTCGGAAGCTTTCTTGATAGCTTCTCATGAAGCTCTTCATAGCTCCACAGAAAGCTAACTTACAGCATCGCCTGAAGCTAATTCTAGCTTCGCTGGAAGCTTTCTTGATAGTTCCGCATGAAGCTCTTCATAGCTTCAGAGAGCTAACTTACAGCTTCACCTGAAGCTAATTCTAACTTTGTCAGAAGCTTTCTTGAGAGCTTATGCGAAGCTCTTCATAGCTCCACAGAGAGCTAACCTACAGCTTCGCCTGAAGCTAATTATAGCTTCACCAGAATCTTTCTTGATAGCTTCGCCTGAGGCTAGCTCCGCATGAGGAAAGTAACCGCTCCACTAAGTTAGTGGGGGGAATTAATGGGTAGTTACACCCATGATCCCTCATTAAGAAGAGCCAATTAAGGGAAAATAATGGGTAGTTACACCGATGATCCCTCATTAAGAGGAGCCAATTAAAGGGGAAAATGGGTAGTTACACCCATGATCCCTCATTAAGAGGAGTAAATTAAGGAAGAATTAATGGGTAGTAACACTCATGATCCCTTATTAAGAGGAGGCAATTAAGGGGATCATAACTCCTTATTGAGCCTATAAATAGCCCACTAGTAGGCTAGGCTCAGGGACTTTGAAGAAATTCAGGTTCAGGTCTTGAAGAAATTCAGGTCCAAGAGGCTTTTTAAAGAGCATAAGCTTCTTTGGTGGCTTCAAAGCTTAAGCCAACAAGAGATCTACTCTCTCGCTTCTAAAAATTCAGAGAATCACTTCTCTAATCTATAAGGGTCAATTCAGGGTGCTAATACCCTAATATCTTCCTCCCTCTCAAGGAATCTCCGAAACCAGACGAGAAGGAATTCCTAAGTAGTAGCATTCGAAGATTGATCGCTCGCATCGTCAACGGGACAAAGTGGTCGACTGCTGATCAGACTCCCACCGTCACACTTCCTCAAAAATCTCAGAGGAGATCTACTTGTAATTTTTTTTCTTTCTTTAAAGAATTACTTGTAATTTCGCTCCTCGATCCTTTTTGTAAGTTTTCCATATATTGAATTTTCAATGGAAAATAAGATGACGACTTCGCTGGGGAATGTATTCTCCACTTCTGAGAATCAAGTGTCGCAATACGAAGATCATACCTTCGGGTCTATTGCTGAGACGCTGGCCATTCACTTTGACCAAGAGAGGTTTGAACAACTTCTCTCTAGGGGTAGCACAAGCCCCCTACATGTTCGCAAGTACAGGGAGGTCACCGTAGTCAGAGCCACTCTGGCTAACTCTTGGAAGCAAGTTTCTGTCGAGACAAATAAGGCTCTCTGCAAGCCGATTACAGTCTCAGGCGAAGCTAAACAGGCTCTATGTGAGTCTAACACAGTCTCAGCAGAGACTAATATAACCCTGTGCCAGCATATTAACATTGTGCGCGAAACTATAAAGGTTCCTTGTGAACCTAAAACATCCTTTGCTAAGGCTATGTGGATTGCAAAATCTATAGTCTCATGCGAGGCTAGAGATAGATCTCTTGATGCAGCTTCCTGCGAAGCTAAAATACTCTCTGACTGCAAGACTATTTCAGCTCGTCACAGAGCTGAGCCACGCCTGTCATGTCAAGCTAAGGCCAAAGCACTTATGTGTTCTAAAAGTATTGCTGATTTAGCGTCGCTCTCACTGTCAGCACCTAGTGCTAAAGTTTTTAGCCGCAAGGTTAGAACTAAATCACTTAGTGCTAAGAATTTTAGCCGCGAAGTTAAAAATAAAGCATCACTGAGTGCTAACAACGAGACTGGTTCAATTTCGCTCAAGAGAGGAACTCTGCGCAGCAGAGCTAAGCTCGCCTTCAAAGACAGAGCTAAAACAGTAGCTTCGTGCGAAGCTACTCTTCCAGGCGAAGCTATCCCAGCTTTGCCTATAGCCCAAAAGAAAGTCTTCAAGGCTAAGTCCAGGGTTTCTCAATCCAAGCGGGCTAACATTCAACTTTCCTGAGTCTCCGCATTGGATCAGTTGGACCCAGGTATCGCAGACTCACGGGATTATCTGAGCAACATATGGAAACTCAATTAATTCGATCGCAAACCAGTAATGTAGTAGGTAATGCTGCTATCATGATCAGACTGTTCATTGACACCTTCAAGGGAGTAGCCTTTGATTAGTTCAAGAGTCTTCCCGCGAACTCAATCAATTCCTGGCTCGACTTGGAAACCCGATTCCTCTCCCGATTCTACGAGGATGATACCGAGGTGACCATGAATGCGCTCCTTTCTGCAGTCCAGAAAGGAGTAGAATCTGTACGGGATTACATAGAGAGATTCCGCAGCCTTTCTCTCATGTGCCCTGCAGATATGCCTTTGCCTATGTTAGTTCAAATGTGTAGACATAACTTTCTCGACAAAGTGAAAGTTCGCATGGGCGCCGTCAAAGGTCACACTTGGAAGGAGCTTATTGAACAAGCCGAGATAGCTAAAAAATCAGCTAAAAAATTTAAGACCCTCAAAAGCAGGTGGGGAATCAATAGCAAAAGTTATAACACGGCTGAATCTTTTGATACATCAGTATTGGAAGTATATGGAGGAACTCGATCAAAGAAAGGTAACTCCAACAGGACTTCAGAGTATCAGAGATAATACTCCTTCAAAGATGAGCATGTGGTGACACTTTTCCACTTGCTCAACAAAGACAACAGGCTCAAATTGCCAGAGGTTAGACGCCCAGACGAAGTGGGACAAACGAATGATCCCAATTATTATCTTTTTCATATGATGATTTATCATCCTACTTGCAGTTGCAATGCCCTTAAGGACAAAATCCAAGCACTAATTGAAGCGGATGTTTTGACTCTAAAGTCAGAACATAAAAAGGCCACTGCCTAACCCCTATCCTGAAAGGGAGTTTGGAGGTAGTTAACTCTACTTCCAATAGCCATGGATCTTATCCCATCAACGGCTAAATGGAACTCAAGCCAGTCCAAAGATAAAGGCAAGTCTTGCAATGTCTCTCGCAGCAGATGACACTGCACCAGCAACTCCTCTCAGCAGCTCTGAAGAGGAGACAACCGTCTCAACCGCTATTTGATAGCCGACAGGCACTAGATCTGGCAAATAACTTGCGACAGTATAACCAGACCCCGACGAGACACAACAACCAACAACGTCGAAAAATGCGCAGGGAGTTGGAATATGTCATTCCACCAATCAAATAAGGACAACCTTTCATAGTATAGGCAGTCTACTCGAGTGGAGTTTATCGCCCAGCGAATCCAAATGGTGATACGCTCCTGATGTCAATCAACGACAAGTGCCATCCATGATCACGTTAACACTATACCTCTGATCAAAGAAGTACTATACATGATCATGTTAATATTACACCTCTGATTATCAAGTCGTGCTCATCTGACTGTTTTATCTCCTCAAGGAGTCCCTTTCCATAGGTGGAATCAATTTCAACCATTTATGCATTCTTCTTTCGGCAAATCAATTAAGCTTCACGATAATCTTGAATGATCCGAATTCATCGAAGAAGATTCGTGATGCATCCTTGCAGGACCTCTCTATTATTTCCACATTCATGTTTAGATTCGATGATCAGTTGTGACTAAAGTCTCGATTATGACGAATAAAAGTGAAACTCCACGAGGAACCTCGACTGACTTGATATATTCCATGTGAAGTTTGTACTCCATATCTAGACAAGAAGATCAGCTAAGAACCAGAGTCTTGATGAACAAAAGGTGACGCTCCACGAGAAATGTCAATTTACCTGACAAATTTCCCATGAAATTTAGACTTAACTCTTTAATCCCCAGTGAGATTTTAGAGGTCACTAGTGGATTTACTTCATGTGACACGATCTGAAGCCTTCGATGAATAAGGCAAGAGGAAAATATTGGCTTCTAAGTCTAATATAAAATCCTCAACTCCTCATCATGCTGAGGGGGATAGCATGGCTAGCCCAACTCAAACGGTAGTTGGTAAAGACATACCAAATCCGTTGACAGCTGAGGATTTGTTAATAATCCTAAGGGACCTGATCCCGCTTTTCCCACCAAAGTCCCCTACCAGTTCCTGTCCATGGAATGGTATGACCACAAAAGGCTGCATTCATTTTTCCAATGAAATGAACCACAGATCAGAACTGTCATGCTTAAAGATCACGCCTCTGACAGTAAAACCTTTTTGAGTATCCCGGCGGATGTTGCTAATATCTCTAGCAAAGTAAACTCCACTTGTATTCTCTTTAATAGAATGACAGGTCCATTCAAATTGTTATTATGTTCAAACATCTCTAACAGTAAATGAATCTTTGTCAAGTTAACATCACGCCTCTGACAAATTGCTTTACAAATCCCCAAACGGAGAAGCTGTCATGATCACTTCTACAAAATCTCCTTTTAATTCCCCAGCAAGAGATTTGCTTGTCACGTTAATGATTACCTCTGACAACTTTTTAAGGAATAATCCTTTCCCTATCGAATTCCCACGGAGTTCTTTTTGTCACGTTAATGGTCACCTCTAACATATAATCTCTTATAGGATTCATTTTCTAACTCCCCAGCGAGTTTCTGGTAGACTCCTCTCAAAATCTATTTTTTTCCTTCTCAGTCCCAAGTGGACTTTCTTAGTTGTCACGTTAACAATATACCTCTGACAATTTCTTTCAAATAACATTCAAAGGAGATATCAATTTTCCCATAGAGTTTATGACCAAGTCTTATTTCCCCCAGTAGAATTATTTTTTTTACCGTCATGTTCAGCCTGTCACCTCTGAACGGTAAAAATCCTGAGCTTGGTAGTTTCTCAATCGGTTGTGTCCATGTTACCTCTGAACCGACAGATAACCAAGTCTCATCTTCCAGTCCGGTAGGGACTACTCCTTTACTGTTATGTCCAGTTCGCCACCTCTGAACGACAGGGCTCTGAGTCTAGCAACTTCTAATTGGTTATATCCATATTACCTCTGAACCAACAGATGCCTAGATCTCTCCCTTTTTATGGTGCTCTAACTGTCATGTCCATTTCATCACCTCTGAACAGAAGAATCCATAATTTTGCTCTCCTTCCCCCGTCAGGGCCGGAAGCTCTTGCTGTCATGTTAATACGACTACTTCTGAACAGTGAATTGCGAGCCTGATGTCTCTTAGTTGGTCATGTCCATATTATCTCTGAACCGACGGGTGCCCAGATCCAATTCACCCTTGCAGTCCCTTGTGGACTAGCTGCTAAGTTAATGTGACAACCTCTGGCGGCGGATTCAGATTTTAGTGTGTCTTGGTCTATCATGTCCAGTTTATCACCTCTGAACATACGGGTCCCTAAAATTGGATTCACCTCCATTTTGTCATCATGTCCAGATCATCACCTCTGAATGACAAAATTCCGAGCTTGATGGCTTCTCAATCGGTCATGTCCAGTTCATCACATCTGAACCGACAGATAACCAAGTCTCCCCTTTTTATTTACTGTTATGTCCAGTTCGTCACCTCTGAACAGTAAACACTCCGAGTTTGATAATTTCCAATCAGTTATGTCCAGTTTGTCACTTTTGAACTGACGGACACTCAGATCTAACTTTCCAGTCCGGTAGGGACTCTTCTCGCTGTTATGTCCAATTTATCACCTCTGAACAGCGAACCCTCTTTTCTAGAGATTCTGAACCCATTATGTCCACATTATCGCTGAATAGACAGATTTTAGATCTGCTCCCCTTTGTCCCCAGTGAGTTCTCATACTCCAACCTCTGAATAATTTTCTGTCAAAGTTCTAATTTCTTTGGAAAATTCTACTTGGTGAATGCTCCCCCTTTTGAACACCCGAGGCAATTCACAGTATTTTGAAATCCAAACCATTTCTTGCGAAGTTACGAAAACTTTGAAGGGGGTTTTGTTGACACTCAAAAAAGACAAAATCTCAGACAGCATTTTAACCGCTCTGAACGATGTCTAACTTATCGACATTTACAAGAGACAAGTCGCAAACAAGCTGATAACCAGTTTCTACCCATCCCCGAGGAACAAATCAGCGACTTGGACTCTACTGATCCAGTGAAGCAGACAGTAACCCAAGGTTGCCTTTGAAGATACCTAAGCAAGCCTAAAATGCTGAGTTAGCTCAACACTTAGCATCGCATGAGCCCAAGGGGATAGCCCCGCCTGAGAGGCTAAATTTGTCTAGATTCGCCTTGAAGCTCTCCATAAAGAGCTAACTTACAGGTTCGCCTGAAGCTAATTATAGCTTCGCCGAAAACTTTATTGATAGTTTCTCATGAAGCTCTTCATAGCTCCAAAGAGAGCTAACTTACAGCTTCGTCTGAAGCTAATTCTAGCTTTGCCTGAAGCTTTCTTGATAGCTTCTCATGAAGCTCTTCATAGCTTCACAGAGAGCAAACTTACAGTTTCGCCTAAAGCTTTCTTGATAGCTTCTCATGAAGCTCTTCATAGCTCCACAGAGAGCAACTTACAGCTTCGCCTGAAGCTAATTCTAGCTTCGCCGGAAGCTTTCTTGATACCTTTTCATGAAGCTCTTCATAGCTCCACAGAAAGCTAACTTACAGCTTCGCCTGAAGCTAATTCTAGTTTCGCTGGAAGCTTTCTTGATAGTTTCGCATGAACCTCTTCATAGCTCTAGAGAGCTAACGTACAGGTTCGCCTGAAACTAATTCCAACTTTGTCGGAAGCTTTCTTGATAGCTTCGCATGAAACTCTTCATGGCTCCACAGAGAGCTAACCTACAGCTTCGCCTGAAGCTAATTATAGCTTCACCGAAAGCTTTCTTGATATTTTCCCCTGAGGCTAGCTCCGCATGAGAGAAGTAACCGGCCCACCAAATTAGTGGGGGGAATTAATGGGTAGTTACACCCAAGATCCCTCATTAAGAGGAGCCAATCAAGGGGAATTAATAGATAGTTACACCCATGATCCCTCATTAAGAGGAGTCAATTAAGGGAATCATAACTCTTTATTGAGCCTATAAATAGCCCACTAGTAGGCTAGACTCAGGGACTTTTTAGAAATTCAGGTCCAGGTCTTGAAAAAATTCAGGTCCAAGAGGTTTTTTGAAGAGCATAAGCTTCTTTGGTGGCTTCAAAGTTTAAGCTAATAAGAGATCTACTCTCTCACTTCGAAAAATTCAGAGAATCACTTCTCTAATCCTACAAGGATCAATTCAGGGTGCTAATACCCTAAGATCTTCCTCCCTCTCAAGGAATCTACGGAACCATGCGAGAAGGAATTCCTAATTAGTAGCATTCGAAGATTGATCGCTCGCATCATCAACGGGACAAAGTGGTCGAGCGCTGATCAGACTCCCACCGTCACACTTCCCCAAAAATCTCAGAAGAGATCTACTTGTAATTTTTTTTTTCTTTCTTTAAAGAATTACTTGTAGTTTCGCTCCTCAATCCTTTTTTTGTAAGGTTTCCCTTTATTGAATTTTCAAATGGAAAACACTCCCCAATGGGATACTGGTTCAAATCCCATGGGTGCGGCATACGTGAATAGGGTGCATGGATATGGGCTGACGGTTAACAACGCGCTACTTCTCAAAAAAAAAAAAAAACAATCAACAAATGAACTTAAACAAATGAACCTTGAGGAATACTTGAATCTAATATGTAGGTCCCCCTAGCTTTAGTGGGGTCCACATGTCAGCCACTTGTAAAGGAAAGGGTAAAGACATCATTCTACAAGTGTCGTTAATGACGTGGTTAATAACGTTTGGGGAATTAACTATGAAAAGAAATGTTTAGGTAGTAGTCAAATTTTTGAAGTTCTGGGCAATATAATGAAATTTAGTGTATTTTATATTAAATCTAAGAGGTCTGGAGGCCTTATCAATAAGGGGATAAATTAAAGTAACATCGATTTATAGTTAAAGAACAGTGTCTTTCATATTATTTACGATATATATACGCTAGGACTAAACATAAACTATATTTTATATAGAGCACAACCATTGTTGCAATAGAGGAAAATATTTATTTATATTATTATGCTAAGAGTTTGAAATTTCTCTCTGAGAGAAGACCTGTATTTTATAGAGAGGACAACCATTGTTGCAGTACCGAAAAATATTTTATTTTATTATTATGCTACGAGGTTGAAAATTCTCTAATAAAAAGACAAAGAATTAAAAGGAGAGAAGACCTCGACTCTCGTTTAATGAGAAAATTGTTTCTTTGAAATTATTTAATTATTAATTTATAAATTAGGACTAAGCATGAGCTGTATTTTATAGAGAGGACAATAATTGGTGTGTTAGATGGAAGTATTTCATTGCGCCAAGTGGTTGGGAAGTCTCTTTCAACAAGGAAAAGAAACAGAATAAGAAGAGAACAAACAAAAGCTGATGTAAGGTTTTTTTTTTTTTTTTTTTTTTTTTTAAAGTGTTTATCAAATGATTGGATTGGAAATTTGTACGCTGAAATTTAAAGATCTAAACAAAACCTACTTTTGACCTTTGTGCCTATTGATGCATAATTATTAAAAAAAAACTTTAAAATAATATTTTTTTGATTTTTAGTCTCTTTAAAATAATAACATAGACCAATTTTAACGGAGTACATCTTTTATTTGATTTTTCTAAATTCGAATCTGAAAGAAACAGCTCCAGATCCTTCCGGAACTACTATAATCTTACCCTCTATGCTTCTACTTGGAGATGATTGTTGGACTTGGTCAAAGAAATACATGATCAATTTACAAAATAAACAAGGATAGTGTTCCATTATCAAGAATTGATGTATAATGTATATTCTAAAAACATAGACTTGATGTGGTTACTGGGTTTAAGAACAAGTGGATCTCTAATGTATTTGGTTTTACAGTAATTTGAAGCTACGTGAGTAAATCAGTTTCAAACTGTGAACACCAAAGTAAGTATCTTTCCCAAAAAAACTAAACCAATATAACCTAAAATTACTCTAAATTCTAAGCGAGAAATGAAAACTAAAGGATACACATTTAAGATCAAGTAATCAAGCAAAAAACAAGATTTCAAATCAGAAAAAGGGGATGTGCGGTAGTAGTATATACCTGAACAAATTATTCCACAATCTGTTTTGTATCGGATCCTCGAAACACTGCACGATCAAGGAACCACGATGTTCAGAGTTTGGATGAGAGTGAGAGTGAGAGAGAGAGAGAGAGAGAGAGGAGCATTCACAGTTGTGCAGAAGCGAAGGGGGTTGCCAGCATAAAAAGATGGCCAACTGAGTCAAGGTCAGCTTATTTTATTTTTGGCTTCGGTGGGGATTATTTTATTTTCACCATTATCATTGTACTAAGAGGTTGGGCAGTCTCTTTCAATAAAACGAAGTAAAAAAAGGCCGTCGGCCTTGACTTTAACTTGAATTAAAAAACGGTTGCGTATCTGATAATATTTTCTAATTTTCTAATTTTTTTAAAAAACATACAACAATTTAAATCATAAATCTTTAACTAATTTATGTAATTGTCCTAAGCATGTAAGTTATATAAAATAATTAAAAAGAAAAAAATTGCTGACCTGGGATAACAATCATATAGAAGCACTGTCCTAAAAGATAGATGGTCTGTCCCTCGTCCAGATCTTAGAATGACATCCTCTCCTAGCGGTAAAACCTCCTCTGATAGTTCACCAGCACCCAGCTCAGGACGATGAGCCAGACCTCTGCTCAAAGGGAAATACGTTGCCCGTAAGTAAAAGAAATCCTCAGAGAAATCACCATAAACCAAACCAAAATTTTGTAAGAAAGAAATATGGAGGGAGACAGAAAGTTGTAGCTGTTTTTGTAAGCAACTGATTGAACTGCGAGAAGCAATATTTATAGATTCTTGGAGTTCAGCAATAGTAATAGTCATGCTCCAAATCTGCACACAATCATGCAGTTCGCGAGCAGATTCAGATAATGGGTCAAACTGTAACGCCCCGATCCCGCGGATACGGAGACGTCACTGCAACGTATATACGTAGGTCAGAACTACCCTCCCGTATATACGCTAAGCATCAGTACAAACAAGAATCAGAGTACGGAAGCAAATGGTGCATTATACATTCCAACACATGAGTACATATACAAAGTTATCACCAGAAGTGATCCAATATTACAATAATATTATATCACTGAAATGCGCAAATGCGGGAATACATGGAGATACACAAGAATGAACAGTACAAAAGTAGTCACATACAAGTATACAAGGAAATGTACAAGTATGAATAGAAAAAGAGCACTCACGAGTTTACAAAGGGAAAACTCGAGAGACTCACAGGGGGTCTGGAAGGATGGAGCTCTGAAAGGTCAACTGGGGGTCCACGCTACCGCTGCGAACTCTGATCAACTATAGGATGAATCCACCCGCTCCTAGCTCCAAGACCTGGACATGAGAATCCAGGGGAGTCAGTGAAACTCCCCAGGCGAGTAGTGCAAATGCCAAGTGGCGAGCCAGGACGAGTACGGGTGTCAAGTACAGAAGACAGGAGGGTTAGAACACAAATGAAGTATATATGAACGGGTATGACATAATCATCATAAAACAGGAAATCCAGAGTAAAGCTGATATAAGCAAGATTGATTGTATACGCTTAGGTCACGGTCCCATGAGACTAGTACATCGAAGGAATAATCCAAACAAGGAAACCCTCATCTATATACTTTTATCTCATGCCACCGAATATCCAAGCGTATAGAATCAGAGTTGCAAATCATATAACAGTCAAACGGGAATACATATCGGAAATCATAACATGCATAGCAAGTGTAACAAGAATCAATAACTGGAATCTATTATTATTATTACTTGTCTGACCTATATATCTAGGTATGTGTCCGGGTGTACAGCCCAACACACATACATCCATATATAAGCTAGCCAAGAGGAGCACAAGTATGAATACAACAAAGGATATCAAGTTCAGAAAACAGGGGTTAGAGTACAAGCATAGTATGTATGAACAATTGGTATCAAGTAGGAAATACTAAGGAGGCAGATAGGTTAGAGCAGGTATGAATAGATATGGTATAATAATCATAAAACAGGAAATCCGAATAAAGTCCGAGATAAACAAATACGGTAATACTCATAAAACCGGAAAGCCGAAGTAAAATCCAGGACAAGCAATATGGTAAGGCACAACACAGATTCATAGCTGTTTAAGTTGCAGGCGTTAGTATGCGTCCCATTCCACATACCTCTACTTACAACTTAAAGAGCCGGTTATCATGACACTTTATTATTACTCGTCTTACCCTGATATCTAGCTATGTGAACTAGCGTCCCAACGCATATAGATCCATATCCGAGTAAAACAAGGTTGTTATTGGAAACTAGCGGGGGTATCAACGAACTATGTTTACAGTGGGTCCCGTGCATGCCCGGGACCACGGTCCAGGGTGTTCCGTTGCTTGGTGACGGAACCAGCCGCAAGGCCTAAACAGGAGGGACTTATGTATGCCCTTATCATGATGGTACCAGTAATGAGGGAGCCAGCTCTCCCCTCGGTCCCCTGGAGCCCACAGGTCAGACCGGAACATGTAGTTGCACAACATTCCTAAAAGCCACTGTAAACACGAACACATATTGATATCCGCATGTTTCCCCCGACCCAATACAAGTTGGTCCTTTTTAGGATTCATTAGTTTAATTATCACTTTACGGGAATAATTGGAACAGGACATGATCAGGAAATCAGGAGTACATAAGTACTATATAGTCAGATCACTGCATGTGAAGCAGGAAAACAGGTCACTGATCATGATACAGGATAATAAGTCAAGTTCCCGTAAAGGTAATAATCACAAGACAAATATATCATGCTGGGTGTAAAGTGATAGCATGACAGGATGGTGATATTTAGTAAACAACCAAGCATATCAAAGGATTGATAATAGTCGGGTTAAGTCATGGCAAGAGATTGATAATTGTCAGGGCAAGTCATAGCATAACTAAAGGGTCTTGCCAAATAGTAGCATGGCAGGTGGTCAGGTGATGATACACTAGATGGTCAGGTGATATACATGTGTTAAAAGGTAGCATGTAACTGATAGGTCTGAAGTAATGGCAATTGGTAACATGGAAGTAACTCAAAGTCCAACGACCACGAAGGGTCGGCCACGCATGGTATATGATGAAGAAACAAGCATATCATAAGCATGGCACAAGTACAAGATGAAACTACCATAAGCAATTGCAGGGCAATACATGAATATAGAAATAAGAAGCGAAATACTTATCGTCCCGACGAAACGGGATACGAGAGAAGAGCGAGATTACTCGCCTAAATCATCAACATGCCGAAAGATCCAAAATCCACGGAAGCTCGGGATGCGCCACAAAACCTGATATAAATATGTAGAGAGAAGAGGAGAGAGAAGGAGAGAAGGTAAGATGATGTTTGTCAAGTGACAAGTCAAACAATACCAATATATGATGCAAGTCTAGAGGATAAGGTTCCTATTCAAGAAAGAAATCAACTAAGACAAACAGCCAAAGTTAGTCGACTAGGGTGGAAGAGTAGTCGACTAATAAAGGGATTAGTCGACTAACAGTCTGGTATAGTCGACTAAAACTGGGTTCCAGAGAGTTGATATTCTGATTCAGGAAAAGTTAGTCGACTAGGGTCAAGGGTGTAGTCGACTAATAGGGGTCTCAAGTCGACTAACAGATACTCTAAGTCGACTAATACTGAGTTACAGAAAGTTGGGTTTGGTTTCAGGAAAAGGTTAGTCGACTAGGGTCAAGGGTGTAGTCGACTAAGGGTCTCTAGTCGACTGGTAATTTGGTCTAGTCGACTAAAACTGTGTTTCCAGAAAAGTTACGTTTCAACTAAGGGTTTCTAGTCGACTAATCTATAGGTCTAGTCGACTAATCGGCTGGAAACAGCACACAGGACAGAATTTCTAGGGTTTTGTTTGATGGTCAAATAATCATGGATTGAAGACATAATTGAACATGATATGTAAACTTAAGTATACTAGGAATTAATCAAGTCTTAGTGATGAAGAACACTTACCCAAAAGGAGTATAAGGTGATGGAGTGATGGTGGTAGAGATTGAAGTTGATGATGAAGAAGAAGGTGGAGTCCTTTGGTGTTGTTGATGCCCTTGTGGTGATTCCCATGGAGATGAAGGAGGAGGAAGATGAAGGGAAGAGGTTGGAGTAGTTGTGGTGGTGGAGATGAAGAAGATGGAGGTGGCTAGGGTTTTTGTGAAGAGAAGAAAGAGAAAGAGGAAGTGAAAATGGATTAGAAATGAAAAGGAAAAGTATTTATAGGTTTTTGGATTTGTGAAGGTGATGCAAATAAGATAGAAGAGAGGGGGGTTTTTGCAAATAGGGGAGGATGGGATGAGTGTCCCTCTCTTGGCCACTTGGCCGGCTATGGAAGAGAGAGAGAAAAGGGTGCATTAATGAGGAGTTGGTGGAATTGTGTGGAGTTGGAATTTTGGGAGAAAATGGAATTTTGGAAAATGGAAAAGCTTGTGGTTGTGAAGGAAGGAAGAGAATTAAGGAAAAAGGAAAAAGGAAAAGAAATTCATATGAGGAGCTATTTTCTTGGAAGAGAATTTGAAAATAATGAAAGTGGCGGATTCCCGGGATTCAGTTGCAGATGCGGAAATCTTTCGGGAAAAACAGGAATCGTCCGAAATTCAAGTATCTCGGAACGACCCGAAATAATTACCAAAAATCAAGAATATAATACTAAGTATCATAGTGAAATCCGTTTTAAGAAATACTTTATAGTTTTAAAACTAAAAATCCCGGAATCAGTTACCTACCGACTCCGATGGAATTTTCATAAAATCATAAAATCCTCAGAAAAAGAATGTAGGTAGAAAATATGATTCTAAGGAATAATGCCTAAAGGACCTTCTAGAAATTCCTAGCTGATTGTGAAATAAAAATCCGGAAATCGGTCAACGGAACTGGCCGACACCGGTTTTGAAGACTTTCATTTTAATTCCAGAAAAATCTAGAAAATCATGAAAAATCTAATATATTGGAAAATAATATTTGAAACTGAAATCGGTCAAATCTACACATCAGAAAGACTAAATCGAATAATATATTATGATCGGGCCTTCGGTTCAGACTAGGGCTGACTCCGAATCCACGAATCCAAATCCAAGACAAAACAATCATATAAGGAATTCATAATACAGAATAAATACAGGAAACAAATCAAAAAATACGATCGAAAAATCTGAATACGCAACTAAGTACGTATTCCGGGAACGGGGTATTACAATCCACCCACCTTACAAAAAATTGCGTCCTCGCAATTTCGTTAAGGGGTAAATTGAATACAAAGGGGACAAAGGTGGAATTTATACCGATTAAGATATGAAGCACTATAGGTAGGGCTCTCAAGTCGACTGAACATTAATCATCCTCTGCACTTCCGGCTGTATAAATCTTCGGATAATGCTGAATAATACTGCTGATGTCGTGGCTGTGCAATAAATGAACCAGAATACCGAAGATAAAGAAAACCCTGATAGTCCTGAGCATAATAATAAAGAAGACCGATAATTAAGAATCCCGAATACCAGGCATCAATCACTCTGAACGATATAGTAGAGAATGTAGAATATCCGTAGAGAATTCCGACTGCTGTCTTCTGAAAGATAGCCAGATCAAGATCGATCTGGAGAATACCAAGCTTCATAGAGTTGGCCGAAGAGATCACATAATAGCTTCATTCAGAACCAGCCACTACCTCTCTAGTCTAGTCATATCTTAAGTTGGCATAAAGGCTTCATAAAACCAAAACAGGGAAAGGATAGGAGGAATTAGGAATCAAAGGAAGGATGGTCAAGAAATAGATAACTCTGCACTTGTAGTTGGAATGTATAACCAAGACTCATGTATTCCAGTTGCAAATTTCTTTACCATTAATTTGCCCTCTGGACGTACTGAGGAAGTTAGAGCCTAAGCTCTGATACCAACCTGTAACGCCCCGATCCCGCGGATACGGAGACGTCACTGCAACGTATATACGTAGGTCAGAACTACCCTCCCGTATATACGCTAAGCATCAGTACAGACAAGAATCAGAGTACGGAAGCAAATGGTGCATTATACATTCCAACACATGAGTACATATACAAAGTTATCACCAGAAGTGATCCAATATTACAATAATATTATATCACTGAAATGCGCAAATGCGGGAATACATGGAGATACACAAGAATGAACAGTACAAAAGTAGTCACATACAAGTATACAAGGAAATGTACAAGTATGAATAGAAAAAGAGCACTCACGAGTTTACAAAGGGAAAACTCGAGAGACTCACAGGGGGTCTGGAAGGATGGAGCTCTGAAAGGTCAACTGGGGGTCCACGCTACCGCTGCGAACTCTGATCAACTATAGGATGAATCCACCCGCTCCTAGCTCCAAGACCTGGACATGAGAATCCAGGGGAGTCAGTGAAACTCCCCAGGCGAGTAGTGCAAATGCCAAGTGGCGAGCCAGGACAAGTACGGGTGTCAAGTACAGAAGACAGGAGGGTTAGAACACAAATGAAGTATATATGAACGGGTATGACATAATCATCATAAAACAGGAAATCCAGAGTAAAGCTGATATAAGCAAGATTGATTGTATACGCTTAGGTCACGGTCCCATGAGACTAGTACATCGAAGGAATAATCCAAACAAGGAAACCCTCATCTATATACTTTTATCTCATGCCACCGAATATCCAAGCGTATAGAATCAGAGTTGCAAATCATATAACAGTCAAACGGGAATACATATCGGAAATCATAACATGCATAGCAAGTGTAACAAGAATCAATAACTGGAATCTATTATTATTATTACTTGTCTGACCCATATATCTAGGTATGTGTCCGGGTGTACAGCCCAACACACATACATCCATATATAAGCTAGCCAAGAGGAGCACAAGTATGAATACAACAAAGGATATCAAGTTCAGAAAACAGGGGTTAGAGTACAAGCATAGTATGTATGAACAATTGGTATCAAGTAGGAAATACTCAGGAGGCAGATAGGTTAGAGCAGGTATGAATAGATATGGTATAATAATCATAAAACAGGAAATCCGAATAAAGTCCGAGATAAACAAATACGGTAATACTCATAAAACCGGAAAGCCGAAGTAAAATCCAGGACAAGCAATATGGTAAGGCACAACACAGATTCATAGCTGTTTAAGTTGCAGGCGTTAGTATGCGTCCCATTCCACATACCTCTACTTACAACTTAAAGAGCCGGTTATCATGACACTTTATTATTACTCGTCTTACCCTGATATCTAGCTATGTGAACTAGCGTCCCAACGCACATAGATCCATATCCGAGTAAAACAAGGTTGTTATTGGAAACTAGCGGGGGTATCAACGAACTATGTTTACAGTGGGTCCCGTGCATGCCCGGGACCACGGTCCAGGGTGTTCCGTTGCTTGGTGACGGAACCAGCCGCAAGGCCTAAACAGGAGGGACTTATGTATGCCCTTATCATGATGGTACCAGTAATGAGGGAGCCAGCTCTCCCCTCGGTCCCCTGGAGGCCCACAGGTCAGACCGGAACATGTAGTTGCACAACATTCCTAAAAGCCACTGTAAACACGAACACATATTGATATCCGCATGTTTCCCCCGACCCAATACAAGTTGGTCCTTTTAGGATTCATTAGTTTAATTATCACTTTACGGGAATAACTGGAACAGGACATGATCAGGAAATCAGGAGTACATAAGTACTATATAGTCAGATCACTGCATGTGAAGCAGGAAAACAGGTCACTGATCATGATACAGGATAATAAGTCAAGTTCCCGTAAAGGTAATAATCAGAAGTCAAATATATCATGCTGGGTGTAAAGTGATAGCATGACAGGATGGTGATATTTAGTAAACAACCAAGCATATCAAAGGATTGATAATAGTCGGGTTAAGTCATGGCAAGAGATTGATAATTGTCAGGGCAAGTCATAGCATAACTAAAGGGTCTTGCCAAATAGTAGCATGGCAGGTGGTCAGGTGATGATACACTAGATGGTCAGGTGATATACATGTGTTAAAAGGTAGCATGTAACTGACAGGTCTGAAGTAATGGCAATTGGTAACATGGAAGTAACTCAAAGTCCAACGACCACGAAGGGTCGGCCACGCATGGTATATGATGAAGAAACAAGCATATCATAAGCATGGCACAAGTACAAGATGAAACTACCATAAGCAATTGCAGGGCAATACATGAATATAGAAATAAGAAGCGAAATACTTATCGTCCCGACGAAACGGGATACGAGAGAAGAGCGAGATTACTCGCCTAAATCATCAACATGCCGAAAGATCCAAAATCCACGGAAGCTCAATATGCGCCACAAAACCTGATATAAATATGTAGAGAGAAGAGGAGAGAGAAGGAGAGAAGGTAAGATGATGTTTGTCAAGTGACAAGTCAAACAATACCAATATATGATGCAAGTCTAGAGGATAAGGTTCTTATTCAAGAAAGAAATCAATTAAGACAAACAGCCAAAGTTAGTCGACTAGGGTGGAAGAGTAGTCGACTAATAAAGGGATTAGTCGACTAACAGTCTGGTATAGTCGACTAAAACTGGGTTCCAGAGAGTTGATATTCTGATTCAGGAAAAGTTAGTCGACTAGGGTCAAGGGTGTAGTCGACTAATAGGGGTCTCAAGTCGACTAACAGATACTCTAAGTCGACTAATACTGAGTTACAGAAAGTTGGATTTGGTTTCAGGAAAAGGTTAGTCGACTAGGGTCAAGGGTGTAGTCGACTAAGGGTCTCTAGTCGACTGGTAATTTGGTCTAGTCGACTAAAACTGTGTTTCCAGAAAAGTTACGTTTCAACTAAGGGTTTCTAGTCGATTAATCTATAGGTCTAGTCGACTAATCGGCTGGAAACAGCACACAGGACAGAATTTCTAGGGTTTTGTTTGATGGTCAAATAATCATGGATTGAAGACATAATTGAACATGATATGTAAACTTAAGTATACTAGGAATTAATCAAGTCTTAGTGATGAAGAACACTTACCCAAAAGGAGTATAAGGTGATGGAGTGATGGTGGTAGAGATTGAAGTTGATGATGAAGAAGAAGGTGAAGTCCTTTGGTGTTGTTGATGCCCTTGTGGTGATTCCCATGGAGATGAAGGAGGAGGAAGATGAAGGGAAGAGGTTGGAGTAGTTGTGGTGGTGGAGATGAAGAAGATGGAGGTGGCTAGGGTTTTTGTGAAGAGAAGAAAGAGAAAGAGGAAGTGAAAAATGGATTAGAAATGAAAAGGAAAAGTATTTATAGGTTTTTGGATTTGTGAAGGTGATGCAAATAAGATAGAAGAGAGGGGGGTTTTTGCAAATAGGGGAGGATGGGATGAGTGTCCCTCTCTTGGCCACTTGGCCGGCTATGGAAGAGAGAGAGAAAAGGGTGCATTAATGAGGAGTTGGTGGAATTGTGTGGAGTTGGAATTTTGGGAGAAAATGGAATTTTGGAAAATGGAAAAGCTTGTGGTTGTGAAGGAAGGAAGAGAATTAAGGAAAAAGGAAAAAGGAAAAGAAATTCATATGAGGAGCTATTTTCTTGGAAGAGAATTTGAAAATAATGAAAGTGGCGGATTCCCGGGATTCAGTTGCAGATGCGGAAATCTTTCGGGAAAAACAGGAATCGTCCGAAATTCAAGTATCTCGGAACGACCCGAAATAATTACAAAAAATCAAGAATATAATACTAAGTATCATAGTGAAATCCGTTTTAAGAAATACTTTATAGTTTTAAAACTAAAAATCCCGGAATCAGTTACCTACCGACTCCGATGGAATTTTCATAAAATCATAAAATCCTCAGAAAAAGAATGTAGGTAGAAAATATGATTCTAAGGAATAATGCCTAAAGGACCTTCTAGAAATTCCTAGCTGATTGTGAAATAAAAATCCGGGAATCGGTCAACGGAACTGGCCGACACCGGTTTTGAAGACTTTCATTTTAATTCCAGAAAAATCTAAAAAATCATGAAAAATCTAATATATTGGAAAATAATATTTGAAACTGAAATCGGTCAAATCTACACATCAGAAAGACTAAATCGAATAATATACTATGATCGGGCCTTCGGTTCAGACTAGGGCTGACTCCGAATCCACGAATCCAAATCCAAGACAAAACAATCATATAAGGAATTCATAATACAGAATAAATACAGGAAACAAATCGAAAAATACGATCGAAAAATCTGAATACGCAACTAAGTACGTATTCCGGGAACGGGGTATTACACAAACTGAACAGAAAATCGTGAAAAATCAAAACAAAATTTTAAATAAAATTTAAATAGATAAATCGAAAAAAAGTTTCAGGTTCAAGAGCCCCCTGATTCGAACTGCATTCGTGTCCGCAGGTCATGGGCACGCGCCACTCGAACTCGGCCCGACCCAGCTCAGCGTGTGTGCGCGTGTGTGGGGATGTGACCCATGGCCCAACACTCATAAAAATATACATGAGAGGAGTTGGTATATATATACTACCCAACTTCCCATCTCCTATCTAATGTGGGACTAAAACCAAAGCCAAATAAAAAGAAAACTCAAGTTTTTCCTCCAAATTCAAAACCCATCCAACAGTTCCCCAAGACTTGAGTTTCAAGAAAGATAAAATAAATCAACAATAAATAACAAACAAATCATTAGATCATTAAACACAAATGAAATCGGGTAACATCATACTGTGGATTCGGGACCGATAGCTTGCGACTTTGAATCTACCCTTAGTGAATTTTATCGCCATCTGAGAGACATAATTGACTACGTCTTAAATTAGGCTCTTTAACCAGATATTAATAAAAGACACACACAATAAATCTCCATCTATTGAGCGAGCGAGTTGAGCGTTAAAGGACATGCTCGAAAGAACCGACTCATGAGAGTTTCTAGGGTCAATCTTGTCCCCCAACCGCGGCCATCACAGTTCCTCTCACATAGGTAAGTCCTCTAAGGGTATTACAGTTGGATGATATACCCTCCACACTACATGCATTGGACTTATTAAGAGTGAAACTCATCCTTACCTACCTGTATCATAAGAACATCGTCACCATAGAGAAGGAGTAGTAAGTACAATGCTACATATATGATATAAACACATCCAAGTCGATGCTTCACACAAGTATCACCAGTCCAGCTTGTTTCTACCACATTGAACTTCTTTCATGGAATCAATTCTCAATCAAATAGGTTGGTTCCCTCATTAAGTACTATGCCTGTATCATTTGGAATTTGACCTCGCAGATAATACCTGTAGCAATCAATCTAGTTCCAGTGAGGGCCACCATTGGCACTTGAAGTTTAACTTCATATATATGGTACTGAAAAGTAAAACTTCAGTCATGAATCAAGCAAGGGAAAGAAAAACAGGAAAAAGAGAAGAAAAGGTAACAGAACCAAAAAATATGAACCTGTGAAACTAACTAAAAGAAAATCCACTTCTCATAAGGCAAAAAAGAGAGAGAACAAAATCCATTGTTGCACCTACATATAATTCCCAACAGAGCATTAATTTTCGTTTCTTCCTCATATGCACTACCAACTCATCGCACAAAGGGTTGATGCTGTCGTGTTACACTGGTGGAGCTCCTCATCCTCGGTGGTAAGGTCAGAAAACCATGCTTCGAATGTAACAAGAAAATAAAAATAAAGAAGACGTGTCTATCATCACATGAACAACCTGCAGCCTCAAGGCTAGTATTAATTACTACTACCTACCTGGTAGAAACAAGGGTTTAAAATCTTAGTATCAGTATCTGCCAACAATCTCTAGTATTAATATCGTCTATATCCACAATATTGGTCGATATAATAATAGTGTTAATATTGTGTCAGTCACATCAAAACCCTTCCTGTTCTAGTTTGATATAGCCGATATATATCAGAATCGGCCAATATGTGATACTATAAACTTTCAGCATACCTTTCCAACAAAACAGAAAATGATGTATATTCTTCCAGTTTGTTATTGAAAAATAGTGTGTATCCCAACATGAATGCAAAAAGGACAATAAATTAAGAACCTTCTAATTAAATGTCTAATATAATTAATTAGTGCCTAATTAAGTTTGGTGGCACCTCTGTGCATACAATTTTTTGGTTGAAACTGAAATTGAGTCATTTACCAATTACTAAACTCTAACAAACTTGGCAAGAATTCCTAATCACTCCCTTTATGTTAAATTTGTAACTTAAAGCTCATCTCATATACACTGCAGCTACTACTTTTTCATAAAAAAAATTGCTCGAAAAAAGAAAAGGAAAGGAAATTTAATAAAAACTAGGGAATGGGTTAAATTCAAGCAAGAAAACCAAAGGAAATGAAATTCGAGTCAAAAAGGATTCTGACCTTTGATTGACGTTGATGATTCTTAAAAAATTTAATACGAATCCTCAGCGATCATAAAACGCTCATTTTTTCCTTTGAAATCACTCAATTTGGACATTTTGAGAGAGGTGACAGCTAAAACACGCGGGTTCATGGGATGCAAACACGTGGGCCCATACGCGGAGTCTTGTTGGGCATGCCGAGACATTTTTTGTGAAGGAATCACAGGAGAAGACCTCGTTTTGCTTGTTTTTGATTATCACCCCCAGCCATAACTTTGATGCTAATTAACAGCTTATTAATTAAAGATTATTCTTGCCTAAAAAAAGATTGATAGTGGATCTAGGACAGTACGATTATGAGAAGGTCAATCAATAGATGAGTGTGAGATTAATATCCATATTTGTCAACATACAAATACAAAATTGGATTAAGAGCCAAGAATTTGTATCCATTTATAATTACATCCTTATGAGCCATACATAAGTTATTAGTCGAACTCAAAAGCCTAAATCAGAGGGCTAACCTGTTGAGCTGCATGTTGTATCCAGTATCGGCTTGAAGGGGACAGGAGTTGATGGAATCGGTTGGGCTCGGCCTAATTCCCAGCCCCACTTGCAATAATGGGTATTCGTGAATACTCCATTTTACAAAATGGCATCATCTCCTCTAAATAGTTTGTAAAATCTATAAAGTACTCAAATGAAATGTCTTCAAAAAAAAAAGAAAAAAAAAAACTAGCAAAAACAGATCCAACAAAGGGTATACCTTCTTCTCTTGTCACTACTTGGCATTATTCAATAAGAATTGATGGATATATAAATAAATATCTAGAAAAGCTCTATATGACAACAACTTACATGATCTCCAGAAAAGAGCACCTGAGCTCTTCTATGCAAGAATGGAGAATCTAGTCACAAGAGATAATGCCATCAATCAATTGAAAAAACCATGCAAGATCACCAAAAAAGATACAAAAAGAACTCGAATTTAATTAAATGCCTTGTGAATAAGATGTTCTCAGAGAAGAAAGTTTGTTTACTGCTTGGCACACATCAATATTAATTTGTTTCATAAAGTACAAGACTATTCCATATTTTGTACAAAAAACCGCGCCTACCATTCTCCATCAGTTTCTTTGCAACGGTATAAAATAGCTAAAAAGATCCTTCTTCTTCTTCTTCTCCCATCCAACCATTTGGAATCTTGAAGCCTCTGAATTCCGCCAACATTTTCACTACTAATAACAACT
Organism: Agave tequilana; assembly: GCA_038442645.1. Lineage (NCBI taxonomy): Eukaryota > Viridiplantae > Streptophyta > Magnoliopsida > Asparagales > Asparagaceae > Agave > Agave tequilana. Next base: position 53,400 of record JAVJIF010013577.1, on the reverse strand, counting down.
TTACTTCTAATCCAGGAATCTAGGATTCTACAAATATCAAGATATACAAGTTGGATATTATCAGCTTTATACCGAGAGATCAAATTGTTTCTATAGATGTACATCACATACTTGTTCCTCACCATCAGTATGCATTTTCTTCATTTGCTAGATTTCCAAGTCTTTTGTAGCATCACCTAGCCAAGCGCATCCATAGTGTTGGGATCAAGGCTTTTGTAAAAGGCAAGGCCTCTGATCGTGGTGCCGACTTGCCATGGAGAATATTACATGCATCCTTGGCGTATTAAAAAAAAACAAAAAATTCAAGCTCTTTCTGAGAAATCAAAATGACTTTTCTAAAACAAAATTCTAGACAAAACATCTAGACAACATCTCTCTCTGCTCAAATGCGTGCACACATGAACTATGATGTGCAACAAAATAACAAGGAACATTGTAAAAGAACAAAAAATTAGTATTATTTAAAATTTTCATTCTCAATAATAAAGTTTGGGTATTACAAACCTATTCAGAGAGAGAAGTTATCATAGACAACTGAATCAAACAGTAAACCCATTCCCATTCTGTTGAATCAGTTAGCCCCTAAATGATTCCATTTCCCACTTTCATTCAGCACAAAAAGAAAATTCCAACTGATCTATACAATTCATAGAGGTATCAACATCTTGAGAAAATTCTAAACAATAACGGTTGCTGCTGATGGTTAGACGTAAACAACATGCTTATTGTCAGTTCACAACTAAAGCCAATTGAAAATCAAATCCTATTTAAAAAATCATTATCACCCATTTCCCTTTGTACATAATTTCAGCAGCAAACATATTCTATTATCCTTGCACAATTTCTATTGCAATTCAATGACATCATGGTACAAGTTACATAATTAGTTTCTAATAATCTAAAGACTCTTTAAATAATCTAAAAGCCGAACATAAATTTGTGTTAAAATTTTTTATGGGATTCACAATCCATTTGTGATGTGAAACGGGAGACCCTATGGTGTGGTATATCGTGATAAATCCAAATTCCGCAACGTTTCACCAAAATATGATCTTGGGTAGAAAATTTCTTTAAACTTGTAACGCGACACGATGGATTTTAACAACTCATTTGCATGCGTAGATTTAGATAATCAACTCTCGAAGAAATCAGATACAATAATCAGTTAATTTGTTCAGTCCCGTTTTCAATATCAAGATTAATAAATGACAAGAATTACTCAGAATCACACACACTCGCATTTATAGTGGACAACAGGAAATCTGATAATAATTTAGAGAATAAATTTATAGTGTAGTCCAACTAATAATCTGAATGTTGAAAATAGAAAATTACTTACCGAGTAGCTTTGTTCTCAGGTACCCGATGTTGTCGTTATTGTTCCCTTACTTTGCTGTCTTTGTTCTGAATTTTTGACTGAACTCTGAAGTTGTTGTTTCACTGTTGCAGGTGAGATACTGTTGGCTCATAAAGAAGTTGATCTGCTGTTTGTTGCTTCACTGAGATATAGATTGCAATCTCTGTAAATTGACAGTGATGGGCTTGGTTGTGTGAGCTCGCGAGAGATGACGAAGGTTCGTCGACTTGCTGAAGAAAGGACCAGTCGAAGAGGTTGAAGGTAATGTGGTTCAGTGAAGACGGGGATGCTTCAGTCGACGAAGGTCGCACGCAGCCGGAGACCAGTTCGCACTTGCAGGTGAAAGCTCGGGGGAGGTTGGTTGTTCACGCGGAGGGAGATCGAGAGGCAAGGGCGAAGCCCCTTGTTGGCTGGTGGATGTGGCGCATCAAGGGAGAGGGTGGCTGCAGTAGGCTTCTGTTGGTTTTCTTCTTTGATTTGGACTTGCTGGTGGCAAAACAAAGGAGAAGGGATGGGATTTGATTGGTTTTCTTCTTTGATTTGGACTTGCTGGTGGCAAAACAAAGGAGAAATGATGGGATTTGATTGGTTTTCTTCTTCTCTGTTTGCTATTGCTCGTTGCATCACACAGCTAGGAGGAAAGGCTCTCTGATTGGTTGCTTGTGGTGGTGGGAAATATTGACAGCGGCTGTGGCTTTTCGTTTTCTTTCTTTGTAACTGAAAAGATGAGATTAGGATTTGGGATAAGATTTAAGGAGTGGATTTGAGATAGAGATTGAATTTTGAAAGCGGAGATATTTGGATATGGGTTTCACACTCCAAAATCCGGGAAGATCGAATTTCACACTCGAACTCACAAAAGATAAGATATTTTCATTTCGAAAACAACTTAAATTTCATTCAATAAATCTCTATTCCAATTTTATTGGAATCATGCCTTAATATAGGCTTACAGAATTGAGGACTTTCTCCACGTAGTCGATGTGGGACTAAAAAGGAGAAATACAAAATTAAAACAAAGAAAATAACGACTCAAATAAATAAAAAATACAGACTCCAATCGACTGAAACAACTCGAACAGTGGCGCTCTTTGGATGTCCGCATCAATTTGTCAGCAGTTGCTTGGAATATGAACTATCAAAATTAGATGCAAATCGTCAAAAGATGTAGGTTATCAGAGAATGCAGCTGACTGTAAAACAAAACTTAATCTACAATGGTTTCATAAAAGAATGTGAAGGCAAGAGAGAATATATAACATGCCCAAGATGGTTGATAAAGACACGGTGACTGCATGATGCACTAGTTATAGATGAAGAGCCCATGAGCATAATCTTTATGATGATATTAGTTGAGGTGAAAAGCTCAGCATCAACAAGATGGAGATTTAGAAAATTACTTTATGTCGAGCAAATATTAAGGTCTCACCTCATGATTTTGAGCTAAACATATGGACCACTCCAATCCTCAAGTAACACGCGCGCGCGCGCGCGCTTGAATTCCCAACAAATATTGTAAGGATTTCTATTGATGTGTGTATGGAAAACAAGTGTTTATAGTTCCAACTATGCAGCAGTGAAGTAGGATACCTTGATGATCTTCAGAAGTATCCTATGCTTTTAATTTGCCTCAAAACTGGACAATAAAACAATGTTAGGTAGCTGTCAAATTACAAATAAATATAACAAGCTCAAAGCATACATGTACAAATAATATAAAAGGTAAGGTATACCTATGTTGGTATGATGAGCTCGTCAAGTACAACTTCTTGAATCCAAAGGTGATGGGTAAACTTTAGAAACTGCATCCATGTGTGTGTGATCAATGATCATATATCAAATCAGATCACCAACATCTAGAGGATCAATACGCAAACTATAGGCAATAAGCAACAAAAAAGGTCAAGCTGTAGATATATCATGCCTAAAAGAACTACAATAAGCAGTTCAAGCACTTACACTGCAGATTCTCAGCTTCAAATTGGGATCCGGTATGGAGCATGACTCGAGGTTCAGAATACTTCCGAATAACTGATCAAGCTTCCATAAGCTCTCAAGCCTATCTTAGCCATTAATGAATTAATTGGCACGAATTTCTAATATCCAAGGTAAGTGTAAGGCCATGTCATCGAATCTTGATACGTAGTTGGTGGTCATGCAGCGCTAACCATTTTTAGTAGTTTGAGAATAACCAACCCTCAAATTCCTCTAGACCACGCAAAAAGCTATGCGAAGAGGTAAGATGATATGGTTTGATACGGGAAATCACTGTCACTGAGAGAAGCAAGGAGAAAGACCAGGGTTAAATTAACATAAAAACAATCTAGACTAAAAATTTAAAAACCTGTTCAAAAAAATTACATACCTGTACAAAGAGCAAAAAGAATAAAAGATCAGCATGAAGTCATTCCTATCGTCTTTTCCCATTGACACAATAACAACTCCTTATGAAAGGTCTAACGCCAATTTGTTTCTTGTTGGAGCGCACTTGAGTTGATGCAAGTTCTAGAGAATCTATGCTTCAATATTTAACATATGAAGAAGAGACATACCATGCTTATAAACACCTAAATACTTACAGCAAACAAAGTAATCTGACACATCATATAATGCCAAGAAACATCAACAATCCGAAGAGAGAGAGAGAGATACAAATATGATAAGCAATCCTGCTAATGTATCACCAAGCAGTACACACTGTCGATAGTTAATACAAATTACAAATAATAATTAAACCTGCATTTTGATTAATTAAATCCATTTTTACCACATGAAAATGTCTCCACGTCTCTTAAAACTTGCCATCTAGAATATGGATCGAGTCTTTCCACTTCATCTCTCTTCATCTAATGTGTTGCGCATTGTAGCCGCTCATTTATTTCCCTAGCATTCCCTAACAAGCCATTACAACACCACATTAGCATTCAAATAGGCTTGTCTTCATGTATTTAGAAAGAATCCATAACCAAAATGATATGAAAACCTAGAATACAAAATTAAAATTGTAACATTTATTTAAAAAAAAAAATCTTCAAATTTATAGAACTTTTAAAACATATTTCATAGTCTAAAAGGCATTTTTTTAATTTAAAAAATTTTAAGAACTATACTATAATAGCTGAACTTGTTTATTTTTATTAGAAAAAATCTGGGGACTAATTTATTTTAATATTAATTCAAGTCTAAAATGTAGTTTCTATTGTTTTAGTAGAAATATTGAATTGTTATATTATATATTGAATGATTATAAATCATAACAATTTGAAAATATTATGAATATATATATTTTTTTTCCTGAAGCACGCAAAAGCAACAAATAGTAGACAACTTGTCATGCAATCCCATACAGGAATGTTGCATACGAACTTTGCTAGCGAGGTCTGGTGTAACGCCCCGATCCTAAAGATACGGAGACGTTATGACAACGTATATACGCGAGGAAAATACCCCACATATATACGCTAAGCCTAAATTGTAACCTGAACAAGCTATAAATCGGAAGCATAATGATCAAAGAACACTGCAGTAATACATATAAGACCACACATGATAGCAATGAATAACGGGAAGAAAATGATAGCTGAATAGAAGTCAAAGGTGATATACAGGAATCAAAGAGTAATAACAAGAATGAAATGCAAGTATACCAGGATCAAGAGGAGAGGACCCAAGCTCCTCGCAGGGCGTACCGTCTCATCGAACACCTGCACATTAGAACAATCGTCCAATAGCTGGACGTGCAAATCCAGGGTCGTCAGAATGCGACCATAATGAGTGTGTGTGTAAAGGGGAAAAAGCTCGTGCAGAAACAACCATGTGCATATATAATAATAAGGACAACTGCAGATATAAAAGATAATCAAATAACATGTTACATAAGCAACTGAATACCAATGCAATAATATACATGATAGCAACACGAATAAATAACTGAACAGTAACACATATGATAAAATATGAATACAGGTAGCAGACCAACGGCACAACTGTAGATATGCAATCAATGTCAAGGCGTGTAATCTATCACATGTCACTAGGTTGACATCCAGTCTGGTCATAAATCTGGTCCTGGTAACAATCATGAGTCTAACATAGTGATATATAGATATACAATCAGGTGATTACAGTCAGTCACAAGGCATCAACAGTTTATTATTAATTATGTCAGCGAACACCAATTGTCACACGTAATAGACGCATCCCATACTACGCCTACCCCACATGCCAATCGATGCCCTTAAGTTATTGAAACTGATCGGTTGGTGACATTGTCCATACTTTAGGTGGGTCCCGTACATACCCGGGACCACGGCCCAGACTCCTGGCGCTGAACCAGGACCTACCGCCAGGTAGTCAAGAACATGTAAACAGGAGCAGGTACATGTATAACATGTATAACAGGAAACATGACGGGGTGCCAGTCACCCCACGGGAACCCTGCAGTGGAACCCTCTTTCGGCTGCGCAACCTAAATCCTAGGTCCACCCAAAATACGGACGCTGTCTCCTCCATCAATCTCCCCAATCCCAGTGCAAGTTGTTTGTTATCATGTTTTAGTTTATCAAGATTATTTAGTATACATGTTACTTAAATCTCTGGGATGACTCAGTGGTAATCACGGTAACAATATCAACATGTGAAAGTCAGGGTACCGTTATAACAGGAGTATAACATGTCAAGTAACAGGATACCGGTGTAACAGGAATATATATAACAAGTAAACATGCGGGTGTTGTTACCGTGTAATAATATTTTCCCAGCAAATTCAGTAACATGAACATGATAGTTGTCAGGTATATATATATTAAGATTTCTCAAGTGAATCAAGATATCCAGGCTGAGTAATGATCTACTGTCTAATAACTCTGAAGTACAACACTATTAATATCAAATAGATCACTAACACAATAGCTCAATCTCTCAAAGTAATTAATGTCTAACATCATAACAAGTCCATATCAACATCTGAATGAATCATCATCAAGTCATCACCAATAAATGAATATCAAGTCTGGAAAGTACTCTACTTGAAATATATCAAGCTCATCTTAATGCATATCAGGTTTAACCATAAAGAATGTAAATCCAATATCATCTATAACACAAGTTCAGTCCAACTCTGAATAAGTTCAGGTATCAATCCAATCGTCATAATCTTTTAGTAAGGTAAGATCACATCCCAAAATATCCTCGATCAGCTACTCTATAGAATAACTACTACTGATACTTAACATCAACGACATATCATCTAATGAATCTCAATTGCCAACAACGTCAATCTCATCTCAAAACAAGTCAGGTTCCAATATAAGGAATATAGATTCTAGATAACCTCTGACTCAAGATCGATCTAAAGCACAACTCAACTACTCCAGTCAGATCTGATATGTCCTCAAATACTCAACTAATAATGTCATGTCTAACTACTGATCATCATTCAATGTAAATAGCATAAGTCCCAGATCAATCCAAAGTCAACACAACCAACTCATGATTCCAATAGTTCCATAATCATCAAGTTTCATTACACATCTAGTAATCCAATTCAATAATTATTGTTCCAACATATAACCATAATCAGGCACAGCTCTCTCTCTAACAATCTAATCTGATTCCCAAGTCTTCACAATCACCACTTCTATTAATGATCAGTCATATTGTTCCAACACTCGGTATCACAACATATCATATACATGCATCTGAGTTCTATCATAATAAGTCTAGTCATTACCACCAATATCCATTTCAAATACCCTCATGCTACATCCTGATATGTCTACAACAATACTCTAGATATACATAGGACAAACATGAGGGTTCTAACATGTATCAATAATCATGCATATCATATCCTTATACACCCAACATGTAAAATAACAGTAGATGACCGTTCACCCCCACGCTCGATGATCTCCACACATAAACATGTAACATAAGAAATCTACTCAACAATTTACATCACATATAAAATAATATCTGCGATCATTTAATAAATAAAGAGAGAGAAAGAGAGAGAGACACTCACATTGGGGAATCTGGTCGTTACCGGGCGAGTAACCGTTACGGTCGCTGTGGCGCCGCTCTTCGCTGTCGGACTGCATAGGACGGTAGCCAGGGTACTGGGGAAGGCCTGGCTGCAAGCTGGGGATCTCGCGCTCGCCGGAAGGGCCTGAAATTGCCGCTCGCTCGCTGCCTGCGCGCTGGTCCGGATCTCACTAAACAAATCCAAAATGCTGTAATACGCAACCAATATATACAAATAATTATAAATACACGCTAAACACCCACACGTGCATACGAACATATACGTGTACACGTACATAAACAAGAATGCACATACATACATGTCCAATTTAATAAATACCTATTATTAACTAAAATGCATATACTTTAATCACTAAACTATAGATATAGATGCTTAAAGAATAAATTCATACATAAATATATACCATGCATATTTACCTGAATATACATGCAAGCATCCAAACATGCAAGAAGACTCACGCACACATGCACAAACACACATATAATTGAACTTCCAAATATTTTCAATATTGCCAATCACATGTAAATAAAGCTAACCTCGAGCCGATTTGCGGCGCACCGACGGAGGCTCCGACGGAGGCGTACGGGGTCGCGGAGGGTGTCGTTGGATAGAGCAACTCGCCGCGAAGGGCGTAGGGTGCGCTCGCGCTCGTCGACGGCGATCAACGGCATCCCGCGGAGAGCCCAAAAATGGCCCGGAGAAGGATTTTGCCGCAACACAACAAACACAAACGAATTAATACACATTCACAAGTATACTTCCAACTCACGCAACACCCTCCCATGCATCCAATTACACAACTCACATTAACATCAAGTGCACATTAATAAATAATACCCCTTACATGATTATAAATACCTACATGAAATATAAATAGAGAAGGGGGAAAAGGGGGCTCACTGTTGCATGCTCTCCCTGTGGTTGTTGGAGTCGGCCAATGCAACACACCCACCTAGACACACTCTCTCACAATAATTAAAAGACAACATACATGAATATAAATACATAGGTTAAAAATGAATGGAGAAGGGGAACTCACGGCTTGCCTGTGCTGCTGTGGTGCCGTGCGGCATGGCCAATGGGCTGCTTGCCGGGTCTCGCGGGAGTGGAGATGGGGATGCTCCGGGGTGATCGGCAGAGGAGAGGTCCGGCTTCAATGAAATTCGATTCGTTCATCAACCCAATCATCTCTGCTATTTGATGTGCATAGTCTTCCACTCCATCAACCATAAAAGATCGGATCTGAACGAGATATGTTCTTCTTCACCATCATCCTCTTGGTCAAACTCCCGGACGAGAATTCATGGCGTTGTGCGCAGATCTGTAAGGGGGGTGATGTTGCTGGCGGCTGCGTTTGGTGAAGGAAGAGATTAGGATTAGGTTAATGATTAGGTTTAGGTTATGATTTTATATATAGGATGGGCCATGGGTCTAATGTAATGGGTATGACAATGGGTTATTGGGTATGGGCTATAAGGAAAAATGATGATAAAAGATGTTGGGCCTAAGGTTAAAGAGTAAAGATAATGGGTGATTGTAATGGGTTATAGGTTCACTAATGGTTATTGGGTTATGGATTACCAAGTAAATGAGTAATGGGTTTCGGGTCACCAATGGGTATTGAGTCTATGGTGTGATGGGTTGGGATCAAAGAATAAGATATGAATGGAATCAAGGGAAATGAATACACCTCTACAAAATAACAATCCAACATTAGTAGTAACATTACTTAACCAAAATAATAACATTAATAATACCAATAACATTACAAGATAATAATAATAATAATCACAAGAAGGAAAATAATAAATGAACTTGATTAAATAAAAATAATTTGTAACTTAACATAAATACTTGAAAAAAAAATAAAATAAAATAAAAAAATACAGTAGTTTAGATTAGGGATATTACATCTGGCTTGCTAGTTAGTAAATTGGTAGGTTGGAGTATATAGGAGATCCTATACTTGAGGTTGGATAAGTCATAATAGTTTGAAAATAATTTGAAAATATTATGTGTAATTTTTCTAAAGTATGCTAACACACAGATTAATTTGCATGCACATATTAAATAAGACCTTGATTTGGGTTGCCACCGAGGGTTAGCCTACTTGGAAACGGGAATGACCCCGTATGTGGACTGCTCCACCAAGGGTCTAGGATCGTTGTTTTTAACCTCTAAGTTGGGAGGGGGGGAAAAACAAAAACAAAGAAAAGATGGTAATTTGATAGCACCCCGGAACTACTCCAAGCCCAATTCCGCACTGCGAGAAACTTGAGCCCCACTTGTACTATGAATTCGACTCAAAACTCGACGAGATGGTAATTTTGTAAAAGATGTAGCCGAAAGCAATTATTATATTAAAAAAAAAATTGAATGCAATAACAAATTGGAGGAAATAAAAGCTTTCTGGAGAAAATGTTAATCTCATATTAAGTGGCCCACTAACCTTTATTAATTAATTGGATTCCATAATTATGGCTAACTGATATTTAATGCATGCCCAAATATAATGGTTACATTTATATAAGTTTATAATCACTTGAGATATAAAGGGCCATGATGGGTGGTTTTATCTCAAGGGGGTTATTTGCAAATGTGGACCCTCTTCTCTCCTCTGTGAATGAAAAACAAACCTCTTCCCTTTTTGTGGATCCATCAATTTTGAGAATAGGGTTTGTGCAAGGAAAAGGAGACAGAGAGAAGAAAGGAGTTTGCATTAGGGTTTGCAAGAATCAAAGGAAAAGGATTAAGATCTTCATCCATCTAACTTCCTCAATCTCTCAATGGCTTCAGGTATGTGTTTAATTATGTATTTATTTTTGAGATGCATATAGATTCTAGGTCCTTGGGTTATTTTGATCTTCATGAATTTTTGAGTATATTCTTAATTTCTAACATTTGGTATCAGAGCCAGGTTTAGAATCTATGCATCTCAGATTTAGGTTATGAACAATTTAGGGTTTTTTTTTTGCCATGATTAATTGTTTCAAGATGGAAAATTAGGTTTTGCAATTTTTGATCATTCCATGTAGAATTTATAAAGGGATTTAGTAGATTTCCTTCAATAATTCTATTATATTTTTCTAATTGTGTAATCAAAATGATCAGAATTAATTTTGGTTAATTTAGAAACCCTAATTTTTCTATTGATAAGGCTACAGTCGATAACAGTTATTAGTGTTCTGTTTCGTCGACTGTTAGTCGACTTGCCCGAAACACCCAGTCGACTAGGTCTGCTTCCAGAAAGTTGTGACTCTCTGTTTTTACTGTTTAGTCGACTTGACATTTTGATTAGTCGACTAATAATGTGTATAGTCGACTAACCTTTTTCCCAAGTCGACTAACAGGTTAACCGAGAGTTGCCTTCCTGCAGGAGTCGACTAGTCTTGCCCTCAGTCGACTAACCTTTTATTTTGTAGTCGACTAATCTTTCCTCTATAGTCGACTAGACTTGACCCAAGTCGACTAGTCTTCCTTTTGTAGTCGACTTGACTTGGCCTTAGTCGACTAGGCTTACCTTGACCAGTCGACTAATGGTTGTTTAAATTCAATCATAATTGTATGTTACACATTTAATGTTATGGTGTTAATATTGATTGATATTGGTCAAGTGTTAACATTGGAGTATTATGGAATAACTCAAATAAAGGATGAGAGAATATTATTGGTTAGTTTTATATTCATACGGTTTATTGATTTAGTAGTTGCCAAAGTGACCTATATTAGTAAGCCTTATGAATATACAACTACATAAAAGATTTGTCAATAAGGGTGACATTAAGGTCAATAATATTCTCGATGGCGGTTCTAGTTAGGAGATTGGGACTCGCCCAAAGGAGAGTCTTTTCAAATAATTACGAACCGGGTAGGGTAGTGTAATTTATGCAACTTAGTGGTGTAGAATTGGATACCCAAAGGTAACATGACTTACTGTCTAAGTAGCATAAATTATATTAGACCTACATAGGTGATAAAAGGTCTCACCTATATAGAGTGAATGCTAGATATGCTTAGGTTTCGCCCAAAGGAGAAATCAAAGTGATATCAATAATTCATCTTCATAAAATTTAAATGTTTTTGTATTGATTCGAGGCCTTAATGTGAGCTTGTCCTATTTTGTTTCAGTGAACGTTCCCACTTCCCTTCACTCTCATGCAACTAGCATTCCAGCCCTGGATGGTACAAACTTTTCTGAATGGTTTGAACATGTCCAATTCACACTGGGTGTATTGGATCTTGACATGGCTCTACTAGTTGAGAAACCTGAGGAAATCACTGCTGAAAGTACAGCAGATCAGGTTAGTCATGCCAAAGCCTGGGAAAGGTCGAACAGACTCAGTCTCATATTCATTAAGATGACCATTGCCAACAATATCAAGACTTCACTCCCTCAAACTACTAATGCATCAGAACTTTTAACTGCTGTAAAAATCTGCTGATAAGTCATTAGCTGGCACCCTTATGGCTGAACTAACTACCATGAAATATGATGGTAGTAGAGGAGTCCAACAACACATTCTTAATATGACTGATAAAGCTGCCAAGTTAGGAACACTGGGAATGAAAGTAGATGAATCCTTCTTGGTACAGTTCATCCTCAACTCACTTCCTCCTCAGTTCGGACCATTCAAGATTCACTATAATACTCATAAGGATAAGTGGAATCTGAATGAGCTGACTGGTATGTGTGTTCAAGAGGAAGTGAGACTGAGGCAAGAAGGACATCACTCGGTGTTGGCAGTATCTCAAGGAGCTATACATAAAAAGGGAAAGTATGGTAGAGGTAAGAGGTTTCCACCAAAGAAAGGGAATGAACCTGGGGAAAGTAGTCAGGGTCATGGAAGGACTTTCACTGTCAAATGCTACTTTTGTGGCAGAAAAGGACATGTGAAGAAGGATTGCAACAAGAGAAAGGCTTGGTTCGAAAAGAAAGGTATGAATCTTTCTTTTGTATGTTATGAATCAAATCTTGCTGAAGTTCCTTCTAATACTTGGTGGATTGACTCTGGAGCCACAACTCATATAACTAATTCAATGCAGGGATTCCTTACAACCAGGAAACCGAAGGAAAGTGAAAGATTTGTCTTTATGGGGAACCGTCTCAAAGTGGAGGTCGAGAATGTTGGAACTTATCGACTACTCTTAGAGACGGGTCATCAGATGGATCTTATAGACACTTTTTATGTACCTTCGATTTCTAAGAATTTAATGTCTTTATCCAAATTAGATGTTGTTGGATATTCAGTTTTATTCAGTTGTGGAAAACTCAATTTAATGTTTAATTCAATGTCGGTTGGACATGAAATTTTATGTGATGGTTTATATAAAATTTTCTTGAATTATGAGTTTGCACAATCTCTTTTAACTCTGCATTAGAATGTTGGTTCTAAACGTGGCTTAATTGATGAAAAATCCTCTATCTTGTGGCATAGACGACTGGGGCATATCTCCAGGGATAGAATTGTAAGATTAGTGAAGAATGGGATTTTGGATAACCTAGACTTCACTGATTTTGGTTGTGTGTGGATTGCATAAAAGGAAAGCAAACCAAACACACCAAGAAAGGTGCCACAAGAAGTAAAGAGCTTCTTGAGATTATTCATACAGATATTTGCGGACCACTCTCTATTCCATGTTTTACGGGAGAGAGATACTTCATTACCTTTATAGATGATCTGTCTCGTTATGGTTATGTATATCTAATTCATGAAAAGTCTCAGGCTGTTGACATCCTTGAGGTATTCATTACAGAAGTCGAGAGACAATTAGATAGAAAAGTTAAAATCATAAGATCAGATTGAGGTGGTGAGTTTTATGGAAGATATGATGAGTCAGGACAAAATCCTGGCCCATTTGCCAAATTTCTAGAAAAGCATGGTATTTGTGCTCAATACACAATGCCAGGTACGCCTCAGCAGAATGGTGTTGCTGAAAGGCGAAACCGAACACTTATGGATATGGTTAGGAGCATGATGAGCTTCTCTAATGTACCTAATTCATTGTGGAATGAAGCCTTAAAGACTGCTATGTATATCTTGAACAGGGTTCCTAGTAAAGCAGTCCCAACAACTCCTTTCGAGTTGTGAACTGGTAGGAAACCTAGTTTAAGACATTTACATGTTTGGGGTTGTCCAGCAGAGGCTAGAATATATAATCCACAAGAAAAGAAATTAGACTCAAGGACAATATCTGGGTATTTCATTGGTTATCCAGATAAGTCTAAAGGGTACAAATTTTATTGTCCTAACCATAGTACAAGAATTGTTGAAACTGGTAATGCCAGATTCCTTGAGAATGACGAAATTAGTGGGAGTGATGAACCAAGAAAGGTAGATCTTGAAGTGATAAGGGTAAATATCCCAATACCCTTTCCTTCAAGAGAAATGGTTGTCCCTCAGCTTGATCACCAAGCTGAGTTACCAGAACAACATAATGGTAATGGTTCACCACTTCATGAGGATATCGCTATTGAAAATGTTGTAGAACCACCACAACCGGCAGCTTTGAGGAGATCTCAAAGGGAAAGAAGATCTGCCATTTCAGATGATTATGTGGTGTATCTACAGGAATCTGATTTCGATATTGGGATTTATAAAGATCCAGTTTCATTTTCACAAGCCATTGAAAGCAATGATTCTAGTAAATGGATTGATGCTATGAATGAAGAGTTGAAATCTATGGACCAAAACAAAGTCTGGGATCTCGTCGAATTGCCTAATAACTGTAAGACAGTCGGGTGTAAATGGGTCTTTAAGACCAAGCGCGACTCCAAAGGCAATATCGAACGATATAAAGCCAGACTTGTGGCTAAAGGTTTCACTCAGAAAGAAGGCATTGATTATAATGAAACCTTCTCTCCAGTATCAAAGAAGGATTCTTTTAGAATCATCATGGCCCTTGTAGCTCATTATGACTTAGAGTTACATCAAATGGATGTGAAAACAGCTTTTCTGAATGGAAATTTGGATGAGGAAATTTACATGGAGCAACCTGAAGGGTTCGCAAAGAAAGGAAAAGAACACTTGGCTTGCAAATTACAGAAATCCATCTACGGACTGAAACAAGCTTCCAGGCAATGGTATATAAAGTTTAATGATACCATTACCTCTTTCGGATTTACAGAAAACACTGTTGATCAGTGTATATATCTGAAAATCAGTGGGAGCAAGTTTATCTTTTTGGTTCTGTATGTGGATGATATCTTGTTAGCCAGTAGTGATATTGGTTTGCTGTATGAAACTAAAGACTATCTTACCAAGAACTTTAAGATGGTTGATATGGGTGAGGCAGCTTATGTCATTGGCATAGAGATCTTCAGGGATAGATCTCGAGGATTGCTAGGACTGTCTCAAAAAGGTTATATCAATCGAGTCTTGAAAAGAATTCATATGGAATTATGTTCAGCCAGTTGTGCACCCATTATGAAGGGTGACAAATTAAGTGGGAGCCAGTGTCCTAGAAATGACTTAGAAAAGGGTCAAATGCAAAAAGTTCCGTATGCGTCAGCTGTTGGGAGCTTGATGTATGCACATACTTGTACCAGGCCAGATATCAGTTTTGCTGTTGGGATGTTAGGAAGATACCAGAGTAATCCAGGAATGGAGCACTGGAAATTGGCAAAGAAAGTAATGCGGTATCTTCAAGGGACGAAGGATCATATGCTCACATATAGGAGATCAGATCAGTTGGAAGTGATCGGCTATTCGGACTCAGATTTTGCTGGTTGCCCAGGTAGCAGGAAGTCTACCTCAGGCTTTATTTTCATGCTGGCAGGTGGGGCAATCTCGTGGAAGAGTGTAAAGCAGTCTATCACTGCTTCATCCACGATGGAGGCTGAGTTCATAGCTTGTTTTGAGGCCACGAATCATGCATTATGGTTACATAATTTTATCTCAGCACTTGGTGTAGTTGATTCTATTGCCAGGCCGCTGAAGATATTTTGTGATAATACAGCAGCCGTTTTCTTCTCTAAGAATGGTAAGTACTCTAGTGGTTACAGGCACATGAAACTTAAGTACTTAGTTGTTAGAGAAAGAGTTGAGAAACAAAAGGTGTCTATTGAGAATATAAGTACCACTTTAATGGTTGCTGATCCATTGACCAAGGGATTACCTCCAAAGACATTCAAAGAACATGTTATTAGAATGGGTCTTTTGAGTAATCTGTAATGTATGTTTTGGTACTTATGTAATTGACACTATTGCGCAATAAAAGTTTGTTTCTGTATTTCCTGTTATCCAATTATGTGTGCACATATTATGTATGGATGTTTGTTAAACAGGAAATGTCTTGACAAGACAAATTACAGGGGTCATTTTGGTTATGGACTCAATTAGTAAGGGTTATCAATGTTGTGGTACGTAGAAGGGAGTATGACATAGATGTTGTATAACCGCTATGACTCACATTGATGGTCCAAGCTAATTGCAGTATTACAGTATCTCATTATTTGGGCTTATCAGTTATTATTTTTTTAAATTCGTGATCACGTGTCAAAGTTTTTCAGTATGGAATCCAATGGAGTCAAAATGTTTTTTTTTTTTTTGAAATGAGTCTTTTTGTTTGTTTTCCAAAGTTTTATCATAATCGGCTAGTGGTCCAAATGGGAGAATGTTAATCTCATATTAAGTGGCCCACTAACCTTTATTAATTAATTGGATTCCATAATTATGGCTAACTGATATTTAATGCATGCCCAAATATAATGGTTACATTTATATAAGTTTATAATCACTTGAGATATAAAGGGCCATGATGGGTGGTTTTATCTCAAGGGGGTTATTTGCAAATGTGGACCCTCTTCTCTCCTCTGTGAATGAAAAACAAACCTCTTCCCTTTTTTATGGATCCATCAATTTTGAGAATAGGGTTTGTGCAAGGAAAAGGAGACAGAGAGAAGAAAGGAGTTTGCATTAGGGTTTGCAAGAATCAAAGGAAAATGATTAAGATATTCATCCATCTAACTTCCTCAATCTCTCAATGGCTTCAGGTATGTGTTTAATTATGTATTTATTTTTGAGATGCATATAGATTCTAGATCCTTGGGTTATTTTGATCTTCATGAATTTTTGAGTATATTCTTATTTCTAACAGAAAAAGCATACCCAAGCCAACTGCAAAAATTTAATAGCATAAATAAGAAAGGAAAAGCAAAAAAGAAATGGAAGGGTAGAGAGCTTCACAACGTACCTCATCTTTGGCATGTTTATAAGCTGAAGATGACTCTCCATGGAAGCCTTGACGCCCTCATCATTCCAGACCTTCCCACCATTCTTCATCACACCCTATTTCCTTCAATTTGCTGCTGATTGCGTTGTTATTTGAAGGGAAGGGAATTTCTTCAGCTTGGGACATTCCATGACACAGAGTTGTTGAAGAGCAGGGAGACCACATATCTGCCTCAATTTTGGTAGATCATTTAAATACAGTATTTTTAGGGTAAGGAAGGCGATAGCTGTCCTGTCTTTCTCCTCCGCTTCATCTATCAACCACTCCACTCCATGGCAGGAAAGTAATGATAAACACACAAGTGATGGCAATTCAAGAGAACCCAGCTAATGCTCTTCAACCCATCGCAACGCTAATCTTCACATCACGAAGGTTGTGAAAGAAGCCAGCTGATAGAGCCACTCCCCTCCAAAGGATCTCCTTCAGTTGAAAACACCCAACAATCTCAAGTTGTTCAATTGGAGATGAAGAGGTCTCACTCTTTCTCTCCGCATCAACCACAAACTCCACTACCTCTACATCATCGCACTCAGACAATTCCAACCGCTGAAGGCTCCCCAAATGTTGTGTTGTAGCTGGAGGGTGTTAAGAACACCTGTCAATCCCCACAACTTGAGGCGCCAAATGGACACAGTATGGGAAAGCATGGAGAGGCGTTGAAAAGCATTGTCAGAGTCGCGCACAGATATCGAGAGACCTTTCAACCCTCCCTTCGCTAGCCACTCCTGCTCCTCCAGTAGACATTTTTCTCTTCTACTCATACGAATATCACAAGCACGCTCTTCCAAAAATCTAAAAAATTTACTATCAGATATATTTAATACCTGAAGCTCTTGAAAGCTTGGAATCATCCCTGATGAGGGTAACCCCCCTGATGGTATGTTTTCTCTTCTACTCATAAGACTATCTTTGCGACCATCACCAGCACAATCTTCCAAATATTCACATATTTTACTATTAAATATATTTAATACCTGAACCTCCTGAAGGCGTGAAATCATTCCTGGTGGTATGTATCCAAGTCGCCTAGTACCTTCCAGATTTAAGCACCTTAATCTTTTCAACATAGTGATACTTTCAGGAAGCTCATTGATACCAGTATTTGATAGATTCAAGTATGTTAAAGCACACATATTTTGAAAAAAGTTGGATGGATCTTCCATTAAGGATTACGACAGAGGAGGAGGAATGACAGTTTGGGGCATTCAAAAGGAATGCAAGGCAATTCTTTTATATCATTAAACATCAGTGATACCACCTCTGCTTCTCTTAATTTTCTAGCCTCAACCTCAACCGGTGCTTCTCTCAGCCCAATTCCTGATTTTATCAGCCACTCGATTTGATTCTCTGAGCAATCTGAAGCTATCCATAAAGCCAAGTCTCTAATAACATCATGCATCTTGACATGATTGTATAAATTATCCTCTAACAAGCATGCTTTTTTAAGCTCTTCAATGAGACAGTGTCCCTTGTTATATGCCTCACTCATGTTATAAAAATCTTTTATAAGATCGGTCTCTATGCAAAATGCTATGAGGTCCAACTCATTAATATCATAATCTTCAGGCCACAATGAACAATACAAGAAACACCTTCTCAAATCATCACTCTTCAAGCTATCATAGCTAAATTTAGTGTGGGAAGCAAGTCAAGATCGTCACCGTCCAGAATTTTATTTGGCTGAGATCTTTTCAGTGCCTGAATGGCCTCCTCCCACTCTGGAATGGTTTTCTTGGCTGCCATAGTCCGTGCTATAACTCTGAGCGCAAGTGGCAATCCTGCACACTCACCAACAACTTCCTCTATAAGACCATGTATTCCTAGATTTGATTCTAGGTTCCTTTCACCCAAGATCTTCACGAATAAAGCCTTTGTATCCTCTTTGTTAAGACATTTCACTTTGATTATCTCGTCGGCGCCTATATTGTCGCACACTGCTGTTGACCGAGTTGTTAATACTACCTGTTAAAGAAACAATAATAGAATTAATAAGAAAATCTTACTTCTAGTAAGATTAGAAATATAGAATACTTATTTCTTTAACACTACCTTTTGCTTTCTCTTTTTTTGGCTATTGCTGCTGGTGCTATGAGTATTGGGAATTCCAACATCAAGAAGATTGACCGGCTTCCACATGTCATCCAAAAGCAACAAAAAACTCGTCTTCCAAGTACTGGAAGATTTTAAGAGCACGTGCCTTTGCGTCATCATCATCATTCAGCTCTAATCCAAGACACTTGGCTACTTGAGCTTGAAGTTTTTTTCAGTTGAAATTCTCGTGAGACCACAACCTGTATTAGGCGTTCAAAACCCAATTCGTCTCTCTCCGATAATATTGAGTTATTTACTTTACCCATTAAGGTGGTCTTCCCCACCCCGCCCATTCCACATATTTTTCGGGTAAACGAATCTGGACCCACCAGTAAATCAGGTCCGGGTATGAGAACCCATCTTCTAGACCCGCCGGTATACAGAACCATACCTCAACCTCAAGGTTTTTTCATTTGGATTCTCGATTTACAATAATCTATCTGCACAGAATCAACCTTTATGAGCAAGAGCCATGCACATATTTTTCGTTCTTACTATGAGAATCTGACAGTCACAAGAGTTGCACATATTAGTCGCACGAGATTCACAAGCAATTGTCATCAGATTGACACAAATCGGGCAAGATCACAATAGGACATAGGACATGAAGTACCTCAAAGTATAGATAAATTCTTATGAATAACATTTTCTGTGAGAAGTAAGTCTGATTGCTCCCACTGCTCTCCTACAGTTTTTTAGCATCAGTAATTGCTTGGCAAGTGTTGTTTATAGATGAGAACTCTTGCCTTTTGCATACACAATAAACAAAAAAGATGCTCTCTATTGAAGGTGGGGGAAATTCATCCTCCTCCTCTCCCCTATTTCCAACCATATTGAAACCTGCAACCTTTGAAGCCCACCAGCATTTTTTTCAACAACTAAAGGCAAATTTACTACTGATCTAGGAAACCAAGATTTTTCGCAATTGAGATACACGGGTTGGATGTAACAGCTTTACAATGAGAGGCTCAAATTTTTTCACTACACGAACCGGCTATGATTCTCTCTGTTTTCTGGCTTTCCAAATCTACTGCATCACCTTGCCAAGCACATTCATATCATTGGCATCAAGGCCTCCGTAAAGGCCAAGACATTAGATTGTGGTGCCGCCTTGTCATCGAGAATATTATACCTTGATATTAAAGAAAGAAAAGAAAAATCATAATCTTTTAAAGAAAACAAAATTACTTTTCTAAAACAAAATTTTAGAGAAAACATATTGACAATAACTCTCTCTTTGTGCATTTACCGATTTACGTGAATATAAGAACTATCTATGATGTGCAATAAAATAATAAGTGACATATTGTGAGAGTAGAACAATTACTTGTCATTTTTCACTAGTAAAGTCTAGTTATTGCAAACCTATTATTCAAAGAGGGAAAGTTACTACAAACAACTGAATCAAACACTAATCCCACTCTATTGAATGAGTAGCCCATAAATGATTCCATTATCCCAATTCATTTAATGCCTATCAACACAAACAGAAAATTCCAATAGATTCAACATCTTGAGAAAGTTCCTAACAATAATGGTTCCAGTTGATGGAAAGACATTAGAAGCATCAGAAACATGCTTATTGTAAGCTCACAAAGTGATTAAAGACAATTTAAAATTAAATCCTGTTCAAGCAAAACCATTGTCGACAACTTCCTTTTTGGTACTTCATTTCAGCGGCAAATGTATTTTATTATCCCGACACAGTTCCTATTGAATTGTAGTGACACTGTGGTTCATGTTACAGATTAGCTTCTAAAAATATGAAAACTTGGTCATATAAGGTAAAACACCAACATAAAGATGTGTTACAAAATATATGGGGTTCAGAGTATCTGTGAGCAGTTGCTTGGAATAGTAACTATTGCAATTAGACGTGAACCTTCAAAAGATGTAGGTTATCAGAAATTGATGATATTTGTTGAGGTGAAAGGCACAGCATCAACAGAATCAAGACTGATCAGCAAGAAAAATATGCTTATTACCAACAAACATTGTAAGGATATCGTTTGATGTATGCATGGAAAACATATGTTCCTCAAAAAACATTATAGTTCCTACTACGCAACATTGAAGCAAGATACCTTGATGATCCTCGAAATATCTCATGCTTTTAAGTTTCCTCAAAACTGTAGAAGTAAAATAAAACAATATTATGAACCTGTCAAATTGCAAATTAATATAACAAGCTTACAATTAATAATACAGGTATACCTACATCCGGTAGAGATTTGTTTAATGAGCTCGTCAAGTGCAACTTCTTGGATCCAAAGGTGTTGGGTAAACTTTAAAAACTGCATCAATGTGTGTAATCAGATATTTCTATTAAATAATGCAAAACGAGAAATTTATTCAGCAAGTCAAAACATTGGATCCAAAGCACTCAAACACAGTATATCCTTTATACCTCTTTATGCTAGCCATCTCTGACAAGTTAATCAAACCAGCAACATAAAGAAGATCGAGATGCAAACTGTAGACAATAAGCAACAACAAAGGCCATCACGAGTATTTTCAAAAGCTATTTCATTTTCATGCCTAAAAGAATTACAGTAATTCAAGCACTTGTACTCCAGATTCCTAGCTTCAAATTCTGAAATTGCACTGATCTACAGAAGTATGCTTCTATAACCAACATTTGAAATAATAATTTTAAGGAGTATCAGAGTATCATCAATTGGCCTCAACCTTTGCAAAACCACAGTTAGTACTCAACTTCGATCCAACTCTTCCCCATTGAACTTAATCTGCAAAGCATTTTCATGTCAATTTTGAAAAATCCAATGCTCTTGCCTTAAAAAAGCTGAGCTCAAGAGAGTAGTGAAAACTAAATATGAAATTGAGCTCAAGAAGGGTCAACGAAATGGACATTACATACAGTGTTATTGAATTTCTAAGTTGTAATATCAAGAAAAAGCAGTCAAAACGCTTGGAATAGTTTGTCCAGTCTTTCTTCTCACTTCCTGCAAAATAACCATCTTTTGGAAATTAACTATACCTGATTATTTCCCTCAATGTTCTACTTCTTTCTATCATTATAAATTGAGCCTTTAGAGCTGTTTGACTGCAACCAAATAGACTTTTCTGAAAAAATGATTACAAAGCAGGTGTAAAATTATGTAGCACTAACCTTTTTGCAGTAGTTTGAGAAGATTAAACCGAGGAGAAAGCCTTCAAATTCCTCAGACCATGCAAAAGACTAAGCGAAGAGGTAAGATTCTACGGCTAGATACAGAAAACCACTGTCACAGAGAGAAGGAGAAAGAAAACCGAAGTTAAATTAATATAAAAACAACCTAGAATAAAAATAAAAAAAACCTGCTACAAAAATTGCATACCAGTGCAAAGACCAAAAAAAATTCAAAAATCATTGCCTGCCGCCAACTTGTTTCTTGCTGGAGTGCACCTCAGTTAATGAAAGTTTAAGAAGCCTATAAAATAATAAAGAAGAGAGATACCATGCCTATAGACACCTAAAAACTTAACACTGATCATATATGCATATTGCCAAGAAACATCAACAATCCGAAAGGGGAAGAAATACAAATATGATAATCAATCAATCAATCCTGCTAATGTATCTCCAAGCAGTACACTGTCGATAGTTAAATTCAAATTACATATAATAATTAAACCTGCATTCTGAAATTAAATCCATTTTCACGGTCTGAAACATGTGCCAACAGCAAATGAGACGTCTCTTAAAGCTGCCATCCAGAATATGGACTGAGTCTATCCTCTTCATCTCTTCTTCATCCAATGTTTGTCACAAAGAAATCTCCCATTTGATCCCTCAAGTCTTCCTCTAACAAGTCATTACAGCACCAAGTTAGCATTCAAATAAGAAAACTTAGAATACAAAATTAAAATAATTTCTAACATTTTTTAAAGACTATTTTCAAATTTATAAAACTTTTAAAATATGTTTTGAAGGCTAAAAGGCTTCTTTTTTTTTAATTGCAGAAAAGTTTAAGGACCATTCTATAATGACTGAACTTGTTGATTTTAGTAGGAAAAATGCTGGGAGTAATTTATTTAATATAAACTTAGGCCTAAGCATAGTTGTGTTTTAGTAGAAATATTGAAGTGTTTTAATATATATTGAATGATTATAAGTCATAACAGTTTGAAAATTATTTGAAAATATTATGAATATTTTCTTTCTAAAGCATGCAAAAGCAGCAACTAGCAGCCAACTTGTCATGCAAAACCATATGGGAATGTTGCATCTGAACTTTGCCAGCAAAGTCTAGCTTGCTAGTAAATTGGTAGACTGGACTACAGGAGATCCTATGTGTTGGGATTTGGGTCCAATAAATAGTCTCACATCGGCTAGACATGAGGATGATCTTGAGTATATAAGGATTTGGACAACTCCATGCTATTTTTTTTTAAGAAAAAGCAATTTCGAAGCCAACTACAACAATTTAGTATCATGAAAAGATACAAAAAAGAGAGTGGATGGTTAGAGTGCTTCACCACATAGTATAATAAGTAAATATGTTTTAACATTGATTTAAGTTGAAAATGTAGTTTATGTCCTTTTTAGCAACTAATTTGATGGTAATTTGGTAGAACCAATTTGATCCAAACCTCGAGTACCAGATTCGTTCGAGTTTTGCACCTTAATTATGCAGATTTTGTAAAAACTGTAGCCGGAAGCAATTATTATAATATATTAAAAAAATAAATAAAGCATGCTTAAGAGAGAGCATATCCAAACCAACCGCAACAATTTAATATCATGAAATAAAAAACGAAAAGGAAAGAGTTTCACAACATACCTCATCTTTTGGAAATTATTCAATGAAGGTAACGATGCTCTCCATGGAAGCCTTGATGCTCTCATCATCCCATTCCAGACCTTCCCACCATTGTTTATGACACATGATGTCCTTCAATTTGCTGCTGATTACGTTGTTATTTGAAGGGAAAGGGAATTTCCTCAGTTTGGGACATCCCCTGACATGAAGTTGTTGAAGAGCAGGGAGACCATATTGGGGACCACATATGCGGGTCAAATTTGGTAGAAAATCTAAAATCAGTATTTGTAGGGTAGGGAAGGCGACAGCTGTCCTGTCTTGCTCCTCCTCTTCATCTACCAAGCACTCCACTCCATCGCAATTCCATAATGATAAACTCACAAGTGATGGCAATTCAAGAACCCAGCTAATGCTCTTCAACCCATGGCAATCGCGAATAAACACATCACGAAGCTTGTGAAAGAAGCCAGCTGATGGAGACACTCCCCTCCAAAGGATCTCCTTCAGTTGGCCTAACCCATAAATATGAAGTAGTTCAATTGGAGATGAGGAGGTCTCACTCTTTCTCTCAGCATCAACCACAAACTCCACTACCTCTACATCACCGCATTTGTAAAAACTCAACAGCTGAAGGCTCCTCCAAATGTTGTGTTGTAGCTGGAAGGTAACAACACCTTTCAAATCCTCCAACCTGAGGCGCCAAATGGACACGGTATGGGAAAGCATGGAGAGGCGTTGAAAAGCATCGTCAGAGAACACATCTATCGAGAGACCTTTCAACCCTCTCTTCGCTACGCACTCCAGCTCCTTCAGTAGACATTTTTCTCTTCTACTCATACGACTGTCTTTCCTACTATCACCATCACCATCATCATTGTTCTCAACACCACCAACACAATCTTCCAAATATTCACATATTCCACTATTAAACATATTTAATACCTGAAGCTCATGAAGGCTTGAAATCATTCCTGATGGTATGTATTCAAGATTAACAGTATCTTTCAGATTTAAGCACCTTAATCTTTTCAGCATGGTGATGCTTTCAGGAAGCTCATTGATCCGAGTATTTGATAGATCCAAGTATGTTAAAGCACATATATTTTGAAAAAAGTTAGGATGGATCTTCCGCAAAGGACTATTGTTTTGGAGCAGCAGGAATGAGAGGGAGGGACATTCAAAAGGAACATAGGACAATTCTTTTATCTCATTATTCATCAGTGATATCACCTGTGCTTCTTTCCATTTTCCAACATCAGCAGTTGCTTCTCTCAGCCCAATTCCTGATTTCACAATCCAATTGTTTTGATTCACTCCGCAATCTGAAGCTATCCATAAAGCCAAGTCCCTAATAACATCATGCATCTTGACATGCAAGTATTCAGAACCATCCTCTAATAAGCATGCTCCTTTTAGATCTTCAATGAGACAGTGTCCCTTGTCATATGCTTCACTCATACTTTCAAAATCTTTTATAAGATTGGTCTCTATACAAAAAGTTATGAGGTCCAGGTCAAGAATATCATGATCTTCAGGCCGCAATGAACAATACAAGAAACACATTCTCAAAGCATCACTCTTCAAACTATCATAGCTAAATTTTAGCGTGTGAAACATCCCATTATTCTCATCATCCAGAATTTCATTTTCATGAGACCTTTCCAAAGCCCGAACAGCCTCCTGCCACTCTGGAAAGGTTGTCTTGGCAGCCATGGCCCGCGCAATGACTGTGAGAGCAAGTGGCAATCCAGCACACTCATCAACAACTTTCTCTACAAGGCCATGTATTCCTAAATTTGATTCTAAATTCCATTCACCCAAAGTCTTCATGAACAAAGTCTTTGCATCTTCACTGCTAAGACATTCCACTTTGATTATCTTGCTAGCACCCATTTCCCCACACACTTTTCTGAGCCGAGTTGTCAATATTACCTTCTGCATTCTCATTGTTTGGTAATTGCTACTGGTGTTACAACGAGTATCGGGGATTCCAACTTCAACAAGATTGATCCACTTCCATACATCATCCAAGAGCAACAAAAAGCTCTGGTCTTCCAAGTAGCGGGAGATGATGCGGGCACATCCATCTGCATCATCTTTATCATTCAATGTTAGTCCAAGACTCTTGGCGACCTTATCTTGAATATTTTCCAAGTGAAATTCCTTAGAAACCACGACCCATATCAGGTGCTTGAAGCCTAATCTGTCTCCCTTCAGTAAGGAATTATTTACTTGCTTTAGTAAGGTCGTCTTACCCACCCCTCCCATTCCATGTATTCCAATAACTCCCACAGTATCATCAATAAGATGGTTTCGAACCATCTCAACATACCGGTCCAGCCCTAATAATGTGGATTCGGTTAGTATGGTCTGACCGTGCCCTGGAGACTGCACTCTTGCAATGGCATTGAAAGTTTTTCTTTTTGTCTCCAGCTGGACCATCTCTTCGAGCAATTTAGTTGCTCTTTTGCCACACTTGTAAGTTAACCAACAATTGAGAGATGAATCTCCAAAGAGACGACACCCTCTATTTTCATATTTATCTTTTGTTGTATCCACTTGATCTTCAACCTTCTTGACTCTTTCGAGCCATGAATTTACTTCTTCAGTGCTTTGCTTTTGTTGTCTCTCGACATCCTCAATCTCCTTTTGGATGTCACTCCGCACAGCCCTCAATTCTTCCAATTGGTTTGTCATGTTGTGCACATTTGTCCTTGCTTTGAAAAGATATCCAATGTGCCTTGTCAGAGGATTCAATACCAAAGACACGATGGGCTCAACGAGAGCACTAATGACCTCCATGGCCTGAGAAGAAGGATTGAAAGAGACCAAATAGCAAACTTAATAGTTAGTGGGAAAAGGAGAAATGCATGATGATAAAGGAGCAATTTCAACAGCTTCATGGCTCATTGTTAAAGCTACAGCTTGAGACCTTTGCATTGTGAATGAACTTATTCAACAGTAAATTTGAAACATCTTTAGACCATTTCTCAATGTGTTCAGTTTTCAATTGTTCTTTAGAATTTTTTGGTATGTCACAGGTAATATGAAAAGCTGATAATAAACTATGTTAGAAACCCAGAACTATATTATATCTGTAAAAGCAAAATCAGAGTCTGCGCGTATATTTTAATATAAAGAAGTGTTTGGGCGCACACGCGAATGTAAGAACTACAAAAGGTCTTTTCATTAATAATTTCAAACAGAGAAATTAGATTTTCCAAACACATCATTCAGTAGCAAAAATAAAACATCCATAGAAATTCAATCCTCTTTAAAGGAGATTAGAATAAAAAAAAAAAAATCAATTCAAGACTTTAGGGGCTGGGGAAAGTTTGGGAAAACAAGATTTTTATGCAAATAAGAACTTAGAAAAAATAATAATACTGAAAGACCAAGAAGGCAAGAACTTTACCATTATCAGGCAAATTTTTATTAACTGACTTCAAGGTCAATAAGAAGCAGATCACTGCCACAACCTTGGAAGTTTGAGCAAGAGAGAATTCAAAATGAGTGTGCTCGTAAACAAGTTTGAAACATTTTCGACCATTTACCATTGTGTTCAGCATTGAATATTTATTTAAATATTTTAAACCAAAACCATAGGATCTACATGTAAATTTTAAGTAGAAATCCTATTCAAGTCGTTCCTTTCTTCCCCCCATTAGTAGATCGTTGCTTGTATCAATCAAATTAGAATTTTTTGGATTCTTTGCTTAAAGCTATTTTGATATGATTTTCAAGTCCAGCATATTTTAATTTGTACAACTAGTAAAAGAAAATTATCAATTTGCCTACCATAATGGATTGGATTTTGTACATAAATCTTTAGATGAAAAAAAAAAAAAAAATCATTCGTCACGATCAACATATCCCCAAGGAATAGTAGATGAATACTTCTCATTGTTATTGATGAGAATAGAAGTACACCTAGTGGTGGAGCACGTGCACAAAACTCTTTTCAAATAATAATAATAATAACAAATAAAATTAAAAAATTAAAAATTAAAAGAAAATTTCTAAGCTATGCTACATTGCATGAATGAAAATATTAAAGTCTAGTAAAACATGATGACTTCAAAGATTAACGATGGTAATTGGTACAATAATATCAAAAGGAAAAAAAATCTTTTGCACTCACTCTATAATTAACCCAAATCATAAACTCCTAAAAACTCTAAGAGCATGTTTGGTGTTGCCATTGACAATTGCTTTACTAGTTTCTAAAGCAAATAATCACATGTGGGCTCATTTTTTTAATGAAGGCCATAACCCAGTCTTGAACCTGGGTCTCCTATTTTTAATTGTTTCGTACTAACTCTTAGTTTTAATTTTCTATTATTTTCTATTCTTTGTTGTGTTTAAATTTATCACTATATTGCTACAGATCTTTTGCATAAATTCATTACTGTACAATATTGCGAATGGCCATGAATCTTCAAATGGTCATCAAGGAATCTCTAGAAGCATAAGTAACATGGTAAATAGGAAAAAAAAAATTCTAAGCTATGCTACATTGCATCAATGGAAATATGAAAATCTAGTAAAACATGATGACTTCAAAGATTAGCAATGGTAATTGGTACAATAGTATCAAAAGAAATTTCTTATTAGATTTTGTTTTTTTTTAACAAATAAACCTATTAGATCAATATTCTAATTTGATAAATTTTCTTTACAGCGTACATCACGGTAGGTTTCACTTTCCTAGTTATGAATCAAAATAAGTTTTCTGTAGTTCTCTAGTTATAACAGTAGAGATACTCATCCTATAAACTCATTTCAAGCAAAAAATCAAGCAAAGAAATCTTCAAGGAAAGAGAATATGGGGAAAGAATATTATCACCTTGAGAAATAGATCTGATTGATGTGTTCCTAGCAGAATACCAGAGTCCCCTTGATGGGTTCGGACTTGTATTGAACTCTAATATTTTCCTATGAAGAATCCTTGTTGATAGTAGCTTTTAGAGAAGAAAGAAGAGCCCCCTTTTGTTGAACACAAACACCCCCAGAACAGAGAGAAAAAAGTGCTACAGATTCTGAAAGTCTGAGACATGAGTAAGGGAGAATAAGCTCAGTGAGGGGGAATAATTTGAAATTATTATGAGTACTTTTTCTAAAGTATGCTACCTCACAGATTAATTTGCATGCAAATGCTGCATGTATGATTTGGGTTGCCACTGAGGCTTGGCCCACTTGCAATAAACTCGTTTCAAAAGAAGAATAATAATGATGATAACAAATAAAAATCAAAATCAAAACTAAAAACATTAAAATAATGATGAGGAGGATAGACAATCCATACACTGAAAGCAAATGAACCAAGTAGAGATATTTTATTTATAGAAAAGTGAAACTTATGACTTTTTGTATTTTATCTATCTAATTACTTGGGTTGTGTTTTTATATTTGTCCTAAAATAACTCCCATTTATACTCAAAAACATTGAATTCCTGCTATGATACAAAATCAATGTAGACTTGGATTTTCAGTTATAAACCATTTCCCAAATGTTATTAAAAAATTATTTTTATTTTTAAGAAAAACTTAAAAGACTTAATAATATTCAGTTGGAGAAGGAAAGCATACTGAAAATCACAAAAGAATCTCTTTTTAAAAGGATGAAAAGAAAAAGAGAAGAAAGCAACAGGTGCCTAATTGAGAAAAAGACTGAAAGAGAGGAGAGAAAAAGCATAAGCCTAAGAAAGCATCAAATTCTTCTCACAGATAAAGCAGAAGCCAAGTAAAAAAAAAACATCAAATTCTTCTCTCACCTCCAAAAGAACCAAATCGGATTGTAACATAACTTGTCTTGTAATTTACTAAATAAATAGATGCTTCAAGTAGAATAAATATTGCTCAATCCCAATTAGAACTAGCAATGAGCAAACATCCTTAAAGTTAGCTTCAGACAGCACCAAAATTAAACCAAACATGAAAGTGCACATTAATTCCTAAAAGCAAAAAAGAAATATTTACCTGATTCAAAATTCGCCAATCAGATATGGCTCGGTTAAATAATCAGTTTCTAAGAATCAAGCATTATAGTTTTATTTTTTGTTCCTAATAAAACCTTGCCAATCCTATAAATTCATTACTCTACAAGATTGTGAATGGCCATGAATCTTCTAGAAGCACAAGTAACATGAGAAATAGAATAAATTTTTTTTTCTAAGCTACACTACATTGCATCAATGGAAATATGAAAGTCAAGTGAAACATGATGACTTCAAAGATTAGAAATGGTAATTGCTACAATAATATCAAAAGAAAAGAAAAAAAAATCGCTTGCATTCACTCTACAATTAGCCCAAATCATAAGCTCCTAAAAACTCTAAGAGCATGTTTGGTGTTGCCATTGACAATTGATTTCCTAGCTTCTAAAGCAAATAATCCCATGCGGGCCCTTTTTTGAATGATGGCCATAACCCGATCTTGAACCTGGGATCTCCTATTTTTAATTGTTTCGTACTAACTCTTGGTTTTAATTTATTATTGTTTTCTATTCTTTGTTGTTTTTAAGTTTAATAATAAATTGCTACGGATCTTTTGCATAGTAATTTTCTTGATGATCTTCTAAAAGAAAAAACTGATGTTCCATCCATTCAGTACACGTAAATGAAAGCTTGCTTTATTCATTGGACAAAATCCCAGATGATAAAATTGTTGGGCATGTGGTTGGAAATTTCAGTCACATTCACATTATAGTTCATTTGCATTATTTATTTTGTGAATTATTTTTTTTAATATAAACAAGACCAATCAGACAGTTCTAATTTGTCAACACTTTTATGCTTATACAAACCACCTACAAGTTGAACTCATTTCTTATATAGTACTCCAAAATGGAAAAAAGTTAACATGCACTAAGAGGATCCAAAACAAGAAAAATGGAAAGTTGAGCATAGAGGGCTCTATACTTGTCTATACTAAACCCAAGACAAGGAAAGGAATCAAATGAAGCAAACTCGCAATAAAGACAACGAATAGATTAGTACCTTCCCAATATATGGATCCGATAAGTTATATATTGGCTGAAAGTTAAACCCCCTTGGATGAAAACAAATGTTTCTGCTAGCAACTCCGTAGTGACCACCGATGAGTAACGGGAGGAAGTTGCAAGAGAATTGATAAAGAGAAGGGGAAAGAGAAGAAACAGCAAAAGAGGAAAGGGAAGGAAGGTGAGAAGAGAGGAAGACAATAGAAATGTGAGACCAACAAATGTTTCCTTCTTATAAAGATTGCTAGAAGAGTCCATGCAGAGACAAATGAAGTATGAAATTAGATAAAGAAACTCTTTTGAAAAAGAAAGGCGTTTTTTTTTGTGGGGAATTCAAACACCAAGAAGATTAACCAACTTCCATACATCATCCAAGGGCAACAAAAAGCTATTGTCTGCCAAGTAGTAGGAGATGACGCTGCCATGTTGATTTACATCATCATTATCAATAAGTGCTAATCCAAGACTCTTGGCAACTTTAGCTTGAAGCTTTTCCAATTGAAATTCTTTTGAAACCACAACCCAGATCAGGTATTCTATGCCCAATCTATCTCCCTCCAGTAATGAATTATTTACTTTGTTGAATAAGGTCATCTTCTCACCCCGCTCATTCCATGTATTCCAGTGACTCTCACAGTATTATCAATAAGATGGTCTCGAACCATCTCAACATATCACTCCTGCCCCAAGAATATAGTTTCAGTTAGCATGGGCTCACCGTGCCTTGGAGACTGCATTGTTGCAATTATATGGAAACCATTTCTTTCTATTCCCAACCGAACCATCTCCTTAAGCAACTCAGTTGCTTTCTTGCCATACTTGTAAGCTAACCATCAATTGAGAGAGCAATCGCCAAAGAGACATCTCCCTCTATTCTCGTATCTATTTTGTGTTGTATCCACTTGATCTTCAAGCTTTCTAACTATTTTCAGACGCAAATTCACTTCTTTGGTTCTTTGCTTTTAATGTCTCTTACCATCTTCAATTTTTCCAAGTGTTTTGTCATGTTTTGCACATTTTCCTTACATTGACAAGATATCCAATATGCCTCGTGAGAGGATTCAATAGCAAAGACATGATGGGCCCAATGAGAGGACTAATGAAATCCATGGCCTGAGAAGAAAGAGTGAAAGAGCTCAAATGGAAAAATCAGTAGGTTGTATGTTAAGAAAACGAGCATGAGAATAAAAGGAACAACGCCAGTTGCTCAATAGTTCATTTTTCAAGTTACGTCTTGAGACCATTTCATTCTTAATAACTTATTCAATCACAAGTTTGAAACATCTTCAGACCATTTTCCAATGTGTCTAGTTTTCAATGGTTCTTTAGAAACTTGTTGAAGTATTGCAGCTTAAATGAAAAATCTAATAATAAGTTCCACTATGTATTCACAACTAAATTATATCAGTTAAAGCCAAACCACAAAGTCTACACTTAGGTTTCAATCTACAGAAATGTGATTGTGCATATAAGAACTACAAAGTGTTTTGTCTTAAATATTAGAAATTGTATTTGCCGTACAAGTCTTCCAATAAAGAAGAAAACACCCAATAGAAATTTAATCCTCCCTCAAAGATGATCTTAGACAAAAAAAGAAAAAAAAGAAAAAAAGAAAGTCAATCCTAGAATTTTTTGTGTGACATTAACATGAGAAAGAACGCCTGGAATGTTGGAACATTATATTTCTATACACATAATAAAAATGATCTTTTTTTCTCCTGAGAACTAATACTGGCATCATAAAACAAAGAGACTCTGAAAGTTAAATGAGCACCCCTTCCTTCCAAGAACCCAGCTCTTAAACAATATACTTTGGTTCATGAAGTAAACTACAAATTAAAATAAGAATTCAGTAATTTTTACTGTTTAAATAAAAGATCAAAGATCAATCATATTGCTTTACCTTTTAACTGTTTAAACTTTTAAAAAAGCAAAGACGGAAAAAGATAAAAAAAAAAGAAGTCCATTAACCAATTATTGACCTTGATGATGCTCCAGTGTTGAGGAAACTTGTCACAATGCTTTAAACAAAACAAGAAGAAGAAGAGGAAAGGGGAAAGACTAAGGCCATTTATCATGCCTCCGAATTATTTGCTGGGGTCTTTGCTAATTTGTTTTCAAGTCTAATTTCTAGAAAACCAAGTTTTTTTTAGTATACAGAAGAAAAAAAAACTTTAATGTTAATGATCATCCTCTATTAAGAAAATAAAATTTTTATCATTCAACCTACATCTTGTGACTTTTTTTCATTCTGATTGAACTTATTCAACAATAAGTTTGAAACATGTTTAGACCATTTGCCAATGTGTTGAGTTTTCAATTGTTCTTTAGAATTTTGTTGGAACACAGATAATATGAAAAGCTGATAATAAACTCCAAAGCCGAATGCAAAATCAATTTTTTAAAATTTACAAAAATATTCTTATTTATTGTTAGCACTATTAGGATTATGATGTGAATACGTCATAAAGGTAGTCAATTAATATCGATTTGACAGTTTCCTTTCTGGATCTGTTTTGATTCCGAGTTGAATTCAAGTTTCTTTTATTCTGATTGAAGGAGTTTGTTAAGAATTAGGAGAGTTCTATAGTCTATAAATAACAAGAGGTGGCCTTCAATATATTTCAAGAGAATCTCATGAATTACAGGTGTATTTCATGTAGGTGAGAAATTCGTGAGAGAAACTTAACTACAAGAGTTCGTTGTTCTTCAAGTTACCTTAATAGATCTTGTGGTTCGTATCCGCTGCGTCGCCTCAGTCGATCCGGACGTGAGGGCGTCCTCCCTTGAAATCACAACAATCGGTATCAAAACATACAGATTGTTTTTCAACAAGCACATGCATATGCACAGGCAAGAAATTTCTTATTAGATTCGTTTTTTTTAAAATATAAACTGATTAGAATGACATTTTAATTTGATAATTTTCTTTGTAGAGTACATCACGGTAGGTTTTACTTCCTTAGAAATCTAGTTAGATAAGATTTAACTCCTCTTTTCTTCTTAATAAAAAATAGAATCCCCGACTG
Source organism: Agave tequilana (assembly GCA_038442645.1). Taxonomy (NCBI): domain Eukaryota; kingdom Viridiplantae; phylum Streptophyta; class Magnoliopsida; order Asparagales; family Asparagaceae; genus Agave; species Agave tequilana. The sequence goes on along the minus strand of JAVJIF010013577.1, from coordinate 19,884 downwards.
ATGGTTTTTTTCCGTGCTTCTATTTGCTTACTATAAAAAAGTAGTGTGGACCTCATGATTTCGGAGACAAAATTGTAACATTTAGTGTGATATATATCAACCAAAATAAGTCATCTGTAGCTCTATAGTTATGATAGTAGAGATACTCATCCTATCCTCATTTCAAGGCAAAAAATCAAACAAAGAAATCTTCAAGGAAATATAATATGGGGAAGAAGCTTATCACCTTGAGAAACAGATCTGATTGATATGTTGCCAGCACAAAACTCCAGTCCCCTTGAGGGGTTTAGACTCGTATTTAACTCTGATATTTTACTATGAAAGCCTTGTTGATAGTAGATTTTAGAGAAGAAAGCAGAGCTGCTCCTCGTGATGAACACAAACGCCCCCAAAAACAGAGAGGAAAAAGATGCAGCAGAATTGTGAAAGGCTAAGATATGAGTGAGGGATAATAAGCTGAGTTGATTGCTTTGAAATTTCTAATCAAACAACAAAAGAAATACACAAGTATTTATTGCATGTCACTTTTATGCTGGTCCAGTAATGTTGAAGAAGAGGAAAGGGACAAATTAGGAGCATGTGATCCTGTCTCCCACTCAATTACTTGCTGAAAATCACAAAAGAATCTCTTTTTTAAAAGGATGAAAAAGAAAGAGAGGAGAAAGCAACAGCTGCCTACTTGAGAGAAAAAAGATTGAGAGAGAGAAAGCATCAGATTCTTGTTACCTCCACTCCAAAAGAATCAGTTTCTTCAGATTAAAATAAATTATAATTAGTCTCTTGTTTCCCCATTTGAGAGGAGAAGCTAGGCCTGTGTTTTCTCACATGGGCCAGTTAGAGAAATGTGGGAGACTTCACACTGCACTGCAGGGCTTTTTTGAATCTCTTTCTTTGTTCTTTTGCTTCAAAGGCACAAAAAATTATTACAAAGACCTTGACTAACTACTACAATAATGTAGATTTTACTGTTCACAAGAACAGACCATTTGATCAATCAAATCGTTTTGATGAAAGGGGACAGATTAAGAAACTAAGCAAAAGTTTAGGTTGCTTGCTGGGGTCTTTACTTTTCTATTCTTTGCTACAAATTGTTTTTCAGGTCTAATTTACAGAAATCTAACTATGTGCCCATCTTAAAGGCGGGTTTTTTAAAAAAAAAAAAAAAACCTAAGCAAAAGTTTAGGTTGCTCAACTTGCAGAGTGTGTAAAAGGATAAGAATGCCACCCTCAATGGCCAAACCACCAATCACTTTTCTATATTCTCCCAATATGACTTTGTAGTCAACCTGCGCAGGCTTGTGAATACACTGTTTGTTATTCTCCTCCCACAATTTTTTTTTTTTACTCTTTTTTTCTTTCAAGGGAACAAAAGCTTACGATACCGTGGAGTGGGGATTCATTTTGGAATCCTTACGATGTTGGGGTTTCTTTACTTCTTGAATCTCATGGATCAGACTGTGGCTACAATATGTGAAAATGAAAGTATTGATTAACGGTATCTAAGAACGGGAGATTGTCTGCAAGAGGGGCTTGTGATAGAGAGACCCTCTATCTCCTCTAATCTTTATACTAGTTGCTAATAGACTTTGTCATACGATCTCTAAATGCCGGGAGAGAGGACTTATTAAAGGGTTAGGATGCCACGATGAGAACAACACTGTAATGAATCTGCAATATGCGGACAATACTTTAATCTTCGGAAAGGATTGCTTATTCCAAGCTTCCGTTCTAAAATAGATTTTGATATGCTATGAGAGGCGGTTAGGTCCTAAAATCAATTTTCGCAAGAGTTAATTGATATTCTTGGGGGAGGTTACGACCAATAGTTCGCTTATTTCACAAGTTTTTAACTGTCAAGTTCATAAGCTCCCTATCAACTACTGGGTTTACCGCTATCAGTAGTAGACTCAAAAAATCTCTGTGGAATTCGATCATTGATAAGATTCGAAAGAGATTGACAGGTTGGAAGGGAAAATTGCCTCGCTAGAGGGAAGGATCACAATCTTCAGCACAGTGCTCTCTGCCATCCCCACTTATTTCCTCTCATTTTTTTTACTTCCCAGATGGGTGGAAAGGGAGATCGATTCGTTAAGAGAAAATTCCTATGGAAGGGTGCTAACATAGAGGGGAAAGAGTTTAGCCTGGTGAACTGGAAAAAGATTTGTAAACGTAAGTGTTTGGAGGATTAGGGGATCATTAATCTTTGAGAGTTTAATATAGCCTAACTCCTCAAATGGCGGTGGAAACCCTTTGACGAGTCGAGCCGTAAATAGGTGTCATTGTTATCACACAATTACCGATCTCGTATGGGATGGTCAGATCAGAACATTAATGAGGGTTCCGCATCTCAGTTCTGGAAAGAACTTATATCCGTCAAGGATACTTTCTTCTTAGGAGTTGCAACGAACGTTAAGAATGGAAGGGGCACCAGATTCTGGTTAGACAAGTGTCGCTCGAAGATCCCTTTGGAGAAGTTGTTCTCTCAAATGGTCGCTTTAGCACAAGAACCTCGGGATCAGTGTATGCACACTGGTCGGCTGATGGTTGGAACATTAAGGTGTCCCATGTTTATCAAGAGAATACAGCGATATGAGGGCAAAGCTTCTGCAAATGCTTCCTGACCTTATTCCTTCAGATGAGGAGGAGAGAGATCGTTCGACGTGAGATTGGGACCAAAAACGATTGTTCTCAGTAAGAAATGCCAACTATAGACTAAACGATGGGGGTGCGATGTCAGTCTACTATGGCCATCTGGAAAGCTAAGGTGCCATTGAAGATCCGAGTATGCCTTTGGTTGGTCGTCATGAGGGCTATCCTTACTTGGGATAACCTTAGAAAGAGGAACTGGTAGGGTCCTAGCATTTGTGCTCTTTGTAAAAAAAAAAAAAAGAAGAAGAAGAATCTATTAATCATCTTTTTCTGTCATGCCTCTTCAGTACTCATATTTGAGACCAGATGACTCGATGCCTAAGACTGGATCTGCCTCGGCTACCTTCTGACGTGAACCTTCTTTGGTCCTCGTGGAGACGCAACTCCTTCAGTAAACAATTGAGAGTTATTTAGTACTTAGTGACTGCTGCTAGGTTTTGGGAATTTGAAAAGAGCGTAATAATCGAATCTTTAATGACTCAGTCATATCATCTGAACATACTTTCCATATATGCTCTTCTTTCATTTCTTATTGAATCTATCTCCTCTCAGGTAGTTCCAGAGAGTTAGCAAGACAAACTCTAGACCTGTCACATGTGGGTGACGATCCTCACAACCAATCAAAGGAGATACAGGAGGAGGGCAATACAGACTCGACGTAGATGTGATCGGTAACATGACAGTGTCTTGACTTTGGGCACTCAAGCATACCCATACTTTTGGTACAGACTTGGACTTTATTTTGCATCAAGAAGGCTCTGTTTGTCTTTGGCATTTTCATTGTTCACTTGTATTGTTATTTCTTTCACCTGTTGTGCCTGTGTGTGCACCAAAAGTAAAAAAAATTATATACTTCTGGAGTTGTTTTTATTAAACTCTTATTAATGAAATGCGAGAAACCTTCCGGGTTTACCGTTTGCTCTCAAAAAAAATAAAAAAAATATATATTTCTATTGCTATTAGTTTGTTCCCACTCCAGAATTTGTAAACTTTAACTACTTAAATTCATATAAACTTTGTAATTGTCATCCTTACTCTCAAAAAACAAAAAGGGAGAAGAAAAGTGGAATTGTGGCCACCACCACAATACTCATCGGATATTATTAGCTTTACACCGAGAGATCAAATTGTTTCTATAGATGTACACCACATACTCATTCCTCACCACCAGATGTGCATTTTCTTCATCTGCTAGTTTTCCAAGTCTTTTGTTGCATCACCTAAGCCAAGCGCATTCATAATGTTGGGATCAAGGCCTTTGTAAAAGGCAAGGCCTCTGATCATGGTGTCAGCTTGTCATGAAGAATATTACATGCATCCCTGGCATATAAAAACAAAAAACAAACTTTTTCTGAGAAAACAAAATGAATTTTCTACAACAAAATTCTAGAGAAACATCTTGACAACACATCTCTCTCTTTGCACAAGTATGTGCACACATGAACTACAATGTGCAACAAAATAACAAGGAACATGGTAAAAGAACAAACGATTAGTATTTATTTAAAATTTTCATTCTCAATAATAAAATCTAGGTATTACAAACCTATTCAGAGAGAAAAGTTAATGTAGACAACTGAATCAAACAATAAACCCATTCTGTTGAATGAGTTAGCCCCTAAAAATGATTCCATTTCCCATTTTCATTCAACACAAATAGAAAATTCCAACCGATTTATACAATTCATAGAGCAAGTATCAACATCTTGAGAAAATTATAAACAATAATGGTTGCCGCTGATGATTAGACATAAAAAACATGCTTATTGTCAGTTCACAACCAAAGCCATTTGAAACCAAATCTTATTTAAAAAACCATAATCGCTCATTTCCCTTTCGGTACTTTATTTCAGTAACAAACATATTCTATTATCCCAACACAATTTCTGTTGAAATACAATGACATCATGGTACAAGTTACATAATTAGTTTCTAAGAATCTAAAGACTCTTTAAAGAATCTAAACGCTTGTTAAAAAATTATATGGGATTCACAATCCATTTGTGAGCAGTTGCTCGGAATAGTAACTATCAAAATTAGATGCAAATCGTCAAAAGATGTAGGTTATCAGAGAATGCAGCTGGTTGTAAAGCAAAACTTATTCTACAAGTGGTTTCATAAAAGAATGTGAAGGTAAGAGAGAATATATAAGGTGCCCAAGATAGTTGACAAAGACAAGGGGACTGCATAATGCACTAGTTATAGATGAAAAATCCACGAGCATAATCTTTATGATGATATTTGTTGAAGTGAAAGGCTCAGCATCAACAGGATCAAGATTTAGAAAAATTACTTTATATCAAGAGCATATGTCAAGGTCTCAACTCATGTTTTTGAGCTAAACATTTGGACCACACCAATCCTCAAGTAATCTATACTTAAATTTCCAACAAATATTGTAAGGATGTCTATTGAAGTGTGCATGGAAAACATGTGTTTATAAATATAGTTTCAACTATGCAGCAGTGAAGTAAGATACCGTGAGAAAATTATAAACAATAATTTTAGTTCCAACTATGCTTTATAACAATGGTTGGAACTATATTTATGAACATGTGTGTATAAATATAGTTCCAACTATGTAGCAGTGAAGTAGGATACCTTCATGATCTTTAGAAATATCCTATGCTTTTAAGTTGCCTCAAAACTGTACAACAAAACAATGCTATGTAGCTATCAAATTACAAATAAATACAACAAGCTCAAAGCATACATGCAACAAATAATATAAAAGGTATACCTATATTGGTTTGATGAATGAGCTCATCAATTATGCCTTGCTGAATCCAAGGTGATGGGTAAACATTAGAAACTGCATCAATGTGTGTGTGATCAGATATCAAATCTGGTAATTAACGCTATTGAAGAAAATTTATTCAACAAGTGCAAAAAAATTGGATCTAAAGCAATTTCATAGACAGAATGCCGTATACCTTTTTATATTAGCCATCTCCAACAAAATTAATCAGACCAGCAACATCAAGAAGATCGAGATGCAAACTATAAGCAATAAGCAACAATAAAGGTCATCACAAGTATTTTCAAAAGCTCTAGCATTGTCATGCCTAAAAGAAATATAATAAGTAGTTCAACGTAGATGCAGTTTCTAAAGTATCCTTTTATAACCAACATTTGAAATATTAATTTGAGGGAGTACCAGAGTATCAATTGGCCTCAACCTTCGCAAAGCCACAGTTAGTGCTTGGTGCTCGACTTCAACCCTATTCTCCCAGTTTGAACTTAATCTGCAGAGCATTTTTCATGTCAAAAAATCCAATGCACCTAGCTTAAAAAGGCTTAGCTCAAAAGAACAGTGAATAATAAATGCCATTTCCTACACACAATAGCCAAAGAAATGGAGATTACATACAGTTTATTGAATTTCTACTTCCTAACTGACACTTGAAATAGTTTGTCCGGTCTTTGACACTTCCTGAAAAATAACCATCTCTTGAAAATTTCTACTTCCGGAAGCAATCAATCCAAAGCTTCGCTGGCAACACTTCTCCACTGGTAACTGGATGTGAGCTAGCATGAGATAGAAATGGTGCTTCATATAAACCTTCTCCCTGGACTCTGGATAGAATCTCTTATGACCGCGACAGCTACTTAATGGAAAGAAAACTTCTTCAGATGCAAAAATAAAATATAAAAGATAGAAAATGAATTATAAATGTGGAGAGCCGTATATAACACGTGACTACCAGACCACTAGAAAATACCATCATCTTCGTCATCGATATCTAACTCTTTTCTTACAAAACTGGGACCAGGAATGGAGCATGACTTAAGGTTGAAAAAGCTCTCAAAAGAACCGATCAAGTTTCCATTAGCTCTCAAGACTATCCAAGGTAAAGCATAAGGCCATGTCATCGAATCTCAATGTCTAGTTGGTGGTCATGTAGTCCTAACCTTTTTTAGTAGTTTGAGAAGATCCAACCTTCAAATTACTCAAAAGGCTATGTGAAGATGTAAGATGATATGGTTTGATACGGGAAACCACTGTAATTGAGAGAAGGAAGGAGAAAAATCAGAGTTAAATTAATATAAAAAAACAACTTAGACTAAAAATAAATAAAAAACTGTTTAAAAAAATTGCATACCTGTGCAAAGAGCACAGGAGAGACCGAAGAAAACATGGATGGAGTAGTGAAGGCATATTGCTCAATAAGATTGAGTGGAGAAAGTTGATTCATGCGCCCGATCCTACGTAATTCTCTTTTGGCTCATCATGTAGCCTACCCCAAATACTTGGGACAAATGGCTTAGTTGTTGTTCAAGTCCACTGTACTACTTGTTTAACATTTAACGATCATTCTAGTGAATGTTCCTACTAAATTACACTACCAAACCCGACTCTGTGTTTTTTTTATGAGGTTATCGGATTTGCCATATATTTATTTGCATTGTTTAATTGGTAAATAATTGAAATCAAAATAGGTACCGTATTGGACTTGGCACATAACTTTCTACTTAAACCTGTGAAAGTAACAAAAACTTCAATAAGAATTGATAGATAAACAAACCCTTGTATATCTTTTCTTTGACAACACTTGTATATGATCTGCACAAAAGCTCTTCTACGCAGGAACCATGCATATATTTTCAACAGAGAGCTGCTCCATCAGTTTTCTACATGTACTTTGTGCACAAATGACAATTCTTGCCTATTTTGAGTGTACAATATACAACAAAAAGAATCCTTTTTCTTCCACTCATTGCGTTTTCCCGAGCAACGGTAGCCTTGCTAATAGATCCAGGAATCCTTGATTCTACACGGTCGAGATATATGAATCGGATACAACAACAGCTGCTTTACACCGAGAGACCAAATTGTTTTTTTTTAGAAACATTGGGTACACTATCCTTAACACTAGTCATGCGTCTCTTTGTTTCCTTGCTTTCCAAGTCTGTGATCAATTGGCTGAAATAGGAAATTTCGAAATTAGATTGAAATCTTGCAAAAGATGTAGGTTGTCAGAGAGTACTGATGCTGGTTGTTGTGAAGCAATACTGATGTAAAACGATGTGAGATTAAATTTCAATAAAAGAAACAACTGAACTTAAAGAAAATAAACTAAGGCATAGAGTCATCTGAGAGCTGGTGATATTCTCATCAAATACCTAGTCCACAAATGCATCCATAAAAGAATGTAAAGACAAGGTGATTGACTGTGCAATGCACTTGTTCCAGATGAAGAGGCCAAGAGCATAGTTTTATGCATGATGATTTGAGATGAAACGCTCAGCATCAACGGGTTCAATATTTGGGGAATTAGTTTATTTTAACAGCATATGTGAAGGTCTCAACTCGTGATTTTTTGCATTAAAAACACGGCCACACGGGTCATTAAGTAAAACATACTTAAATCTCCAGCAAAGGTTGCAAGGATATCTATCAATGTGTGCATGGAAAATAAAACAGGATACCTTGATGACCGACTCATGCTTTTAAGTTGCCTCAAGACTGTAGAAGTAGAACAATGTTATGTAGCTGTCAAATTACAAATAGATATAACATGCGTAATGCATACATTCAACAAATATTGAAAAAGGGACACCTGTATTGGGTCGATATTGGCTTGATGAGCTCGTCAAGTGCAACTTCTTGAATCCAAAGGTGATGGGTAAACTTTAGATACTGCATCCTTGTGTGTGTGATCAGATATCAAATCTGGTAATTAGCGCCATAGAATAAAATTTATTGAACAAGTAAAAGAAAATTGGATCTAAAGCACTTCCATACACAGAATATCATTTATCTCTTTATACTAGCCATCTCCAACAAGTTAATCAGACCATCAACATCAAGAGGACCAATATGCAAATTATAGGCAATAAGCAACAAAAAAAGGTCAAGCTATAGATATATAATGCCTAAAAGAACTACAATAAGCAGTTCAAGCACTTACACTGCAGATTCTCAGCTTCAAATTGGGATCTGGTATGGAGCATGCCCCAAGGTTCAAAATACTTCCAAAGAACTGATCAAGCTTCCATAAGCTCTCAAGCCTATTTTAGCCATTAATGAATTGGCACAAATTTATAATATCCAGGTAAGTGTAAGGCCATGTCATTGAATCTTGATGTGTAGTTGGTGGTCGTGTAGTGCTAACCTTTTTCAGTAGTTTGAGAAGATCCAACCTTCAAATTCCCCTAGACCACGCAAAAGGCTATGCAAGAGGTAAGATGATATGGGTTGATACGGGCAGCCGCCTTCACTAAGAGAAGAAGGAGAAAAACCAGAGTTAAATTAGTATAAAAACAACCTAGACTAAAATTTTAAAAAAACTGTTTAAAAAAATTGCATACTTGTACAAAGACTCAAAGAGCAGAAAATAAAAAAAATCAGCATGAAGTCATTCATATCATCTTTTCTCATTGACGCAATAAAAACTCCTTACGTATAGGACATGGGACATAAAGTAACTCAAAGTATAGATAAATTCTTATGAATAACATTTTCTTTGAGAAGAAAGTCTGATTGCTCCCACTGCTCTCCTACAGTTTTTTAGCATCAGTAATTGGCTGGCAAGCATTGTTTATAGATGATAACTCTTGCCTTTTGCATGCACAATAAACAAAAAGGATGCTCTCTATTGAAGGGGAAAAAATGATTCTCCTTCTCCCCCTTATTTCCAACCATTTTGAAACCTGAAGCCCACCAGCATTTTTTCAAGTACTAAAGGCAAATTTACTACTGATCTAGGAATCCAAGATTTTGGGCAGTTGATATATACAGGTTGGATGTAACAGATTTACAATGAGAGGCTCAAATTGTTTCACTACACGAACCGGCTATGCATCTCTCTGTTCCTGGTTTTCCAAATCTACCGCATCACCTTGCCAAGGGCAATCATATCATTGGCATCAAGGCCTTCGTAAAGGCCAAGAAATTAGATTGTGGTGCCGGCTTGTCATCAAGAATATTATACCCTGATATTAAAGAAAGAAAAGAAAATTCATAATTTTTTAAAGAAAACAAAATTACTTTTCTAAAATAAGATTTTAGAGGAAACATATTGACAATACCTCTCTCTTTATGCATTTACCGATATACGTGAATATAAGAACTATGATGTGCAATAAAATAATAAGGACATATTGTGAAAGTAGAACAATTACTTGTCATTTTCAATAGTAAAGTCTAGTTATTGCAAACCTATTATTCAAAGAGGGAAAATTACTACAAACAACTGAATCAAACACTAATCCCACTCTATCGAATGAGTAGGCCATAAATGATTCCATATCCCATTTCATTTAATGACTGTCAACACAAACAATAAATTCCAATAAATTCATATAATTCACAGAGCAAGAATCAACATCTTGAGATTGTTCTAAACAATAACGGTTGCAGTTGATGGAAAGACATTAGAAACATCAGAAACATGCTTATTGTCAGCTCACTAAGTGATTAAAGACAATTTAAAACTAAATCCTATTCAAGCAAAACCATTGTCGGCAACTTCCTTTTTGGTACTTCATTTCAGCAGCAAATGTATTTTATTATCCCTACACAGTTCCTGTTGAATTGTAGTGACACTGTGGTTCATGTTACAGATTAGCTTCTAAAAATATGAAAAATTGGTCATATAAGGTAAAACACCAAACATAAAGATGTGTTACAAAATTATATGGGGTTCACAGTATCTCTGAGCAGTTGCTTGGAGTTGTAACTATTGCAATTAGATGTAAACCTTCAAAAGATGTAGGTTATCAGAAATTGTGACGATATTTGTTGAGGTGAAAGGCACAACATCAACATAATCAAGATTGAAAATATGGACCACACTGATCAGTAAGAAAAATATGCTTATTACCAACAAACATTGTAAGGATGTCGTTTGATGTATGCATGGAAAACACATGTTCCTCAAAAACATTATAGCCCCTACTACGCAACTTTGAAGCAAGATACCTTGATGATCCTTAAAAATCTCTTGCTTTTAAGTTTCCTCAAAACTGTAGAAGTAAAATAAAACAATATTATGTACCTGTCAAATTGCAAATAAATATAACAAGCTTACAAATAATAATACAGGTATACCTATATCCGGTAGAGATTGGTTTAATGAGCTCGTCAAGTGCAACTTCTTGAATCCAAAGGTGATGGGTAAACTTTAAAAACTGCATCAATTTGTGTAATCAGATATTTCTATTAAATAATGCTAATAGAGAAATTTATTCAACAAGTCAAAACATTGGATTCAAAGCACTCAAACACAGTATATCCTGTACCTCTTTATGCTAGCCATCTCCGACAAGTTAATCAAACCAGCAACATAAAGAAGATCGAGATGCAAACTGTAGACAATAAGCAACAGCAAAGGCCATCACGAGTATTTTCAAAAGCTATATCATTTTCATCGTAATATACAGTAATTCAAGCACTTATACTCCAGATTCCCAGCTTCAAATTCTGAAATTGCACTGATCTACAGAAGTATGCTTCTATAACCAACATTTGAAATAATAATTTTAAGGAGTATCAGACTATCAATTGGCCTCAACCTTTGCAAAACCACAGTTAGTACTCAACTTCGATCCAACTCTTCCCAATTGAACTTAATCTGCAAAGCATTTTCATGTCAATTTTGAAAAATCCAATGCTCTTGCCTTAAAAAGGCTGAGCTCAAGAGAGTAGTGAAAACTAAATATGAAATTGAGCTCAAGAAGGGTCAACGAAATCGACATTACATACAGTGTTAATGAATTTCTAAGTTGTAATATCAAGAAAAAGCAGTCAAAACACTTGAAATAGTTTGTCCAGTCTTTCTTGTCACTTCTTGCAAAATAACCATCTTTTGGAAATTAACTATATCTGATTCTATCCCTCAATGTTCTACTTCTTTCTATCATTATAAATTGAGCCTTTAGAGCTGTTTGGTTGCAACCAAATAGACTTTTCTGAAAAAAATGATTACAAAGCAGGTGTAAAATTATGTAGTACTAACCTTTTTCAGTAGTTTGAGAAGATTCAATGGAGGAGAAAGCCTTCAAATTCCCCAGACCATGCAAAAGACTATGCGAAGAGGTAAGATGATGAGGCTAGATACGGGAAAACGGAGAGAAGGAGAAAGAAAAACCAAAGTTATTTAATATAAAAACAACCTAGAATAAAAATAAAAAAACCTGTTACAAAATTGCATACCAGTGCAAAGACCAAAAAAATTCAAAAATCATTGTCTGCCGCCAACTTGTTTCTTGCTGGAGTGCACCTCAGTTAATGAAAGTTTAAGAAGCCTATAAAATAATAAAGAAGAGAGATACCATGCCTATAGACACCTAAAAACTCAAGGCTGATCATATATACATATTGCCAAGAAACATCAACAATCCTAAAAGGGAAGAAATACAAATACGATAATCAATCAATCCTGCTAATGTATCTCCAAGCAGTACACTGTCAATAGTTAAATTCAAATTACATATAATAATTAAACCTGCATTTTGATAATTAAATACATTTTCACGGTCTGAAACATGTGCCAATAGCAAATGAGACGTCTCTTAAAACTGCCATCCAGAATATGGGCTGAGTCTATCCTCTTCATCTCTTCTTCATCTAATGTTTGTCACAAAGAAGTCCCCCATTTGATCCCTCTAGTCTTCCTCTAACAAGTCATTACAGCACCAAGTTAGCATTCAAATAAGAAAACCTAGAATACAAAATTAAAATAATTTCTAACATTTTTTAAAGACTATTTTCAAATTTATAAAACTTTTAAATTATGTTTTGAAGGCTAAAAGGCTTCTTTTTTAATTGCAGAAAAGTTTAAGGACTATACTATAATGACTGAACTTGTTTATTTTTAGTAGGAAAAATTCTGGAAGTAACTTATTTTAATATAAACTTAGGTCTAATCATTGTTGCGTTTTAGTAGAAATATTGAATGATTATAAATCATAACAGTTTGAAAATTATTTAAAAATATTATAAATTTTTTTTTCCCTAAAGCATGCAAAATCAGCAACTAGTAGACGACTTGTCATGCAAACCAGTGATCGAAAACTCGGCCGAGTCGGATACGACTCGGCCCCCTCCGGTACAACTCGGAGGCCCGAGTCAGGGGAGTATCGCCGAGTCAGACCCGATCCGGGGCGACTCGGCGCCCGTGACTCCGCCCTTAAAAACGAGCTGAGGGAGAGAGAGAGATCAGATCTGATCTCTCTCTCTCGCGCGCTCGCCGTCCCCCCCCGCGACGCCCTCGCCGTCCCCCCGCGTCGCTGTAGCCGTCGCCGTCGCCTGCAGGTAAGTTCTCCCCTCTCTCCCTCTCAGTCTCTCTCTCTCCCTCTCTCTGTGCCTCTCTCTCCCTCTCTTTCTTTGTCTCTCTCCCCCGCAGCGGCGCTCTCTCTCTCTCTCTCTCCCCCTCTCCGCAGCGACTCTCTCCCGGCTCTCTCTCTCCGCAGCGACTCTCTCTCCCGGCTCTCTCTCTCCGCAGCGACCCGCAGCGACTCTCTCTCTCTCTCTGTCTCTCTCTCTGTCGGACTCTATCTCTCTCTCTCTCTCTCCCTCTGTATCTCTCTCTCACTCTGTATCTCTCTCTCTCTCTGTCGGACTCTCTCTCTCACTCTGTATCTCTCTCTCTGTCGGATTCTCTCTCTCTCTCTGTATCTGTCTCTCTCTCTGTCTCTCTCTCCCTCTCCCTCTCAGTCTCTCTCCCCCTCTCTGTCTCTCTCTCCCTCTCCCTGTCAGTCTCTCTGTCTCTCTCTCTCTGTCCCTCTCTCTCTCTCTCCGTCTCTCTCTCTCTCCTCCACTGTGTTCCCCTCTCTCTTCTCTGTCTCCGTCTCTCTCCCTCTCTCTGTTCCTCTCTCTCTCTATAATTAATTTGCATTTAATGTCATTTAATTTAGTTTAGCTTAGGTAAAGTTAATTTAACTTAATTTAGGTTAATTTAATCTAATAATTTTGTAATTAAGTTAGGTAATTTAATAATTTTATTGAAGTTAGGTAATTAAGTTAGTGTAGGTTAATCTAGTATAAACTAGTTTAGTTTAATTTAATATAGTTTCATTAATTGAATTTAATTTAATTTAAATTAGTTTAGTTAACTTAATTTAGGTTAATTTAATTTAATAAAGTTTTGTAATTAAGTTAGGTAATTTAATAATTTTACTCTGATAGTGGATCCTCTGGCCAATCATCTCAGCCTACAGGATCTCACCCACAAACATATCATTATCCTTATGGAAACTATATGCCTGGTTTCTATACTTATCGCGGGCCAGATGATAATGATGATTTGGAGCCTCGTCGTAATTCAATGTGGAAATGACTATATTAGCAGGTACTTATGAATTATTTTGTGCAATTTACTATATTATGCATGTATTTTGATATTTTTCTACCGACGACGCTTGTATTTATGCTTTCACGTTATGTTTTGAGTGTTAGGTGATATGTTTTGAATATGTGATGCATGAATTTGGATGTTTACATTTTTTATAATTTGTCATGATTTTTTCATAATTTTTTGGCGCTCTATGTAGCGTTTTTTGCGTATCGCCCGAGTCCGATCCGAGTCGCCGAGACCGATCCGTCTCGGTGCCGGCCGAGTCGGCGGCCGAGACCGAGACTTTGAACCATGATGCAAACCTATATGGGAATGTTGAATCTGACCTTTGCCAACAAAGTCTAGCCTCCTAATAAATTGGTAGATTGGACTACAGAGATCCTATATTTGAGACTGGGATCTTTGGTCTAATTTTTAAAAGGAAAAAAAAAAGATGGCGATTTAGGTAGCACCTTGACTCAGCTCAGACTACTTTGAACAGAATCTATACTGGACTGGAAACTTGATTGCAGCAAGCACGACGGGTTCGAGCCGAAGTCGAGTTGTTCTCTTAGCAGGAAGCATTGTTATAATAAAAAATATAAAAGAATTGAATGCAATAACAAAGAGAGGAAATAAAGCTATTTTTTTTTAAAAGAAAAAGCAATTTCCAAGCCAACTACAACAGTTTAGTACCATGAAAAGATACAAAAAAAGAGGGTGGGATGGCCGGAAGCAATTATTATAATATATTAAAATAATTAGAAGAAATAAATAAAGCATGCTTAAGAGAAATCATATCCAAACCAACCGCAACAATTTAATAGCATGAAATAAAAAGGAAAGAGCTTCACAGCATACCTCATCTTTTGGAAATTAATAAATGAAGGTAACGATGCTCTCCATGGAAGCCTTGACGCCCTCATCATCCCATTCCAGACCTTCCCACCATTCTTCACTACACCAGATTTTCTTCAATTTGCTGCTGATTACGTTGTTATTTGAAGGGAAAGGGAATTTCTTCAGCTTGGGACAATATCTGACATGAAGTTGTTGAAGAGCAGGGAGACCATATTGGGGACCACATATGCGGCTCAATTTTGGTAGACCTTCTAACTTCAGTATTTTTAGGGTAGGGAAGGCGACAGCTGTCCTGTCTTTCTCCATCTCTTCATCTATCAACCACTCCACTCCATAGCAGTAACTTAATTTTAAGCTCACAAGTGATGGCAATTCAAGAACCCAGCTAATGCTCTTCAACCCATGGCAACTGCTAATATCCACATGACGAAGGTTGTGAAAGAAGCCAGCTGATGGAGCCACTTCCCTCCAAAGGATCTCCTTCAGTTGGCCTAACCAAGAAATATGAAGTAGTTCAATTGGAGATGAGGAGGTCTCACTCTTTCTCTCAGCATCAACCACAAACTCCACTACCTCTACACCGCTGCAGGACGTTAACTCCAACAGCTGAAGGCTCCTCCAAATGTTGGTTGTAGCTGGAGGGTGTTACGAACACCTTTCAATCCCCGCAACCCGAGGCGCCAAATGGACACAGTATGGGAAAGCCTGGAGAGGCGTTGAAAAGTATCGTCAGAGTAGTGCACAGATATCGAGAGACCTTTCAACCCTCCCTCCGCTACGCGCTCCAGCTCCTCCAGTAGACATTTTTCTCTTCTACTCATACGATTGCTTTTGCTACCATCACCAACACAATCTTCCAAATATTCACATATTTTACTATTAAATATATTTATACCTGAAGCTCCTGAAGGCTTAAAATCATTCCTAATGATATGTATTCAAGTTGTCTAGTACTTTCCAGATTTAAGCACCTTAATCTTTTCAGCATGGTGATGCTTTCAGGAAGCTCATTGATCCAAGTATCTGATAAATCCAAGTATGTTAAAGCACACATATTTTGAAAAAAGTTAGGATGAATCTCCCACAAAGGACGATTGTTTTGGAGCAGCAGGAATGAGAGGGATGGGCATTCAAAAGGAATATAGGGCAATTTGTTTATTTCATTATCCATCAGTGATATCACATGTGCTTCTTTCCATTTCTAATCTCAGCGGGTACTTCTCTTAACCCAATTCCTGATTTCACTAGCCACTTGTTTTGTTTCTCTGAGCAATCTGAAGCTATCCATAAAGTCAAGTCTCTAATAATATCATGCATCTTTACATGGAGATCTCTAGAACCGTCCTCTAACAAGCATGCTTTTTTAAGCTCTTCAATAAGACAGTGTCCCTTGTCATATGCCTCACTCATGCTATCAAAATCTTTTATAAGATCGATCTCTATGCAAAATGTTATGAGGTTCAGCTCAAGAATATCATAATCTTCAGGCCACAATGAACAATACAAGAAACACCTCCTCAAATCATCACTCTTCAAACTATCATAACTAAATTTTAGTGTGGGAAGCAAGTCAAGATCGTCACCGTCCAGAATTTTGTTGGCTGAGATCTTTTCAATGCCCGAATGGCCTCCTCCCACTCTGGAATGGTTTTCTTGGCAGCCATGGTCCGTGCTACAACTTTGATAGCAAGTGGCAATCCTGCACACTCACCAACAATTTCCTCTATAAGACCATGTATTCCTGGATTTGATTCTAGGTTCCTTTCACCCAAGATCTTCACGAATAAAGCCTTTGCATCCTCTTTGTTAAGACATTTCACTTTGATTATCTCGTCGGCGCCCATACTGTCGCATACTGCTGTTGACCGAGTTGTTAATACTACCTGTTAAAGAAACAATAATAGAATTAGGATTATAGCATCCATTACATAATAAGAAAATCTTACTTCTAGTAAGATTAGAAATATAGAATACTTATTTCTTTAACACTACCTTTTGCTTTCTCTTTTTTTGGCTATTGCTGCTGGTGCTATGAGTATTGGGAATTCCAACATCAAGAAGATTGACCGGCTTCCACACGTCATCCAAAAGCAACAAAAAACTCTTGTCTTCCAAGTGCTGGAAGATTTTAAGAGCACGTGCCTTTGCGTCATCATCATCATTCAGCTCTAATCCAAGACACTTGGCTACTTGAGCTTGAAGTTTTTTCAGTTGAAATTCTCGTGAGACCACAACCTGGATTAGGCGTTCAAAACCCAATTTGTCTCTCTCCGATAATATTGAATTATTTACTTTACCCATTAAGGTGGTCTTCCCCACCCCGCCATTCCACATATTCCAATGACTCTCACAGTTTCATGATTAAGATAGCTTTGAACCTCCTCAACATAGTGGTCCAGCCCCAAGAGTGTAGATTCGATCAGCATGGGCTGACCATGCCCTGCAGGCTGCACTGTTGCAATGTCATGGAAAGAATCTCTCTCTTTTTCCAACTGAACCATCTCCTGAAGCAACTTAGTTGCTTTTTTGCTACACTTGTACGCCAACCCGCAATTAAGAGAGGAATCTCCAAGGAGACGGCACCCTCTATTCTCGTATTCATTTTTTGTTGTAACCCACTTGATCTTCAGCCATCCTGACTCTTTCGAGCCATAACTTCACTTCTTCAGTGCTTTGCTTTTGCCGTCTCTCGGCATCCTCAATCTCCTTCTGGATGTCATCCCGGCAGGCTCTCAATTTTTCCAACTCATTTGTCATCTTCTGCACGTTTGTCCTTGCTTTGACAAGATATCCAATATGCCTCTTGAGAGGATTCAATAGCAAAGACACGGTGGGCTCAATGAGAGGACTAATGCAATCCATGGCCTGAGAAGAAAGAGTGAAAGAGCTCAAATAGAAAAATCAGTAGTTAAGAAACGGGCATGAGAATAAAGGAACAACACCAGCTGCTCAATAGTTCATTTTTCAAGTTACATCTTGAGACCATTTCATTCTTAATAACTTATTCAATCAAAAGTTTGAAACATCTTCAGACCATTTTCCAATGTGTCTAGTTTTCAATGGTTCTTTAGAAACTTGTTGAAGTATTGCAGCTTAAATGAAAAATCTAATAATAAGTTCCACTATGTATTCACAACTAATATATCAGTTAAAGCCAAACCACAAAGTCTACACTTAGGTTTCTACAGAAATGTGATTGTGCATATAAGAACTACAAAGTGTTTTATCTTAAATATTAGAAATTGTATTTGCCGTACAAGTCTTCCAATAACAAAGAAAACACCCAATAGAAATTTAATCCTCCCTCAAAGACAAAAAAAAGAAAGAAAGAAAGAAAGAAAGTCAATCCTAGAATTTTTTGTGTGACATTAACATGAGAAAGAACGTCTGGAATGTTTGAACATAATATTTCTATACACATAATAAAAATGATCTTTTTTTCTCCGGAGAACTAATACTGGCATCATAAAACAAAGAGAGACTCTGAAAGTTAAATGAGCACCCCTTCCTTCAAAGAACCCAGCTCTTAAACAGTATACCTTGGTTCATGAAGTAAACTACAAATTAAATAAAATTCAGTAATTTTTACTGTTTAAATAAATGATCAAAGATCAATCATATTGCTTTACCTTTTAACTGTTTAAACTTTTAAAAAAGCAAAGACGGAAAAAGATAAAAAAAAGAAGTCCATTAACCAATTATTCACCTCGATGATGCTCCAGTGTTGAGGAAACTTGTCACAATGCTTTAAAAAAAACAAGAAGAAGAAGAGGAAAGGGGAAAGACTAAGGCCATTTATCATCATGCCTCCGAATTATTTCCTGGGGTCTTTGCTAATTTGTTTGTCAAGTCTAATTTCTAGAAAACCAAGTTTTTTAAGTATACAGAAAAAAAAAAAAAAACTTTAATGCTACTGATCTTCCTTTATTAAGAAAATAAATTTTTTATCATTCAACCTACATCTTGACTTTTTTTTTCATTCTGATTGAACTTATTCAACAATAAGTTTGAAACATGTTTAGACCATTTGCCAATGTGTTAAGTTTTCAATTGTTCTTTAGAATTTTGTTGGAACACACAGCTAATATTCTTATTTATTGTTAGCACTGTTAGGATTATAACGTGAATACATCATTAAAGTAATCAATTAATATCGGATTTGACAGTTTACTTTTCTGAATCTGTTTTGAGTCCGAGTTGAATTCAAGTTTCTTTTATTTTGATTGAAGGAGTTTGTTAAGGACTATGAGAGTTCTATGGTATATAAATAACACTTTAGGGGTGGCCTTCAATATATTTCAAGAGAATCTCATGAATTTGTAATTCTTAAGGGTGTAATTCATGCAGGTGAGAAATTCGTGAGAAAAGTTTAGCCACAAGAGTTTGTTGTTCTTGGCGGGCTTATAATTTCTCGGCGTGAGGTGTAAGTAATCCCTCAAAGTTTTAATAAAGTTTCTCTCCCCTTCTCTCGTGGACGTACACACAATCTGTTTGATCGGTGAAACCACGTAATATTATGTGTTGGCTTTATCTAGTTTGAAACATCTTCTTCTCCTATTTTTCAAGTTGCCTTAGTAGGTCTTGTGGTTCGTATCCGCTGCGCCGCCCCAGTCGATCCGGTTGTGAGGGCGTCCTCTATTGAAATTACAACAATTAGTATCAGAGCATACAGCTTGTTTTTCAACCAGCACATGCATATGCACAGGCAAGAAATTTCTTATTAGATTCTATTTTTTTAAATATAAACCGATTAGAATGACATTTTAATTTGATAAATTTTCTTTACAGAGTACATCACGGTAGGTTTCACTTCCTTCGAAATCTAGTTAGATAAGATTTAACTCCTCTTTTCTTCTTAATAAAAACTAAAATTCCCGACTGATGGTTTTTTTTTAGTACTTTTATCTGCTTACTATAAAAAATGTAGTGTGGACTCATCATAAATATCAATCAAAATAAGTCATTTGTAGTTCTATAGTTATGATAGTAGAGATACTCATCCTATCCTCATTTCAAGGCAAAAAATCAAACAAAGAAATCTTCAAGGAAATATAATATGGGGAAGAAGATTATCACCTTGAGAAATAGATCTGCT